>JACEFZ010004935.1:17500-102500 GCA_014155875.1 Cepaea nemoralis | reverse complement strand
CACAGGTGTTATTTTTGTATAAGTGTGATTTGGGTAATGTCCAAGTGTGACATTGGCAGCGTTAGTTTAATATCTTAACATACACAGGGTGTATTTTTAATGATTGAACGATTTGTGCACCATAATTTAAGTTGTTCTTCCTGAAGAAAAAAATTGAAGTTACATCCATTCAAGTTTTCCGTTGTACCTCACTTAAAAGAATTAGATCATCAATGCAGAGTTAACTATTGCTGAGGTTAGAGAATTTTCTTGTTCATGAAGGTGAGGAAATCCGTGTCATTTTCTTCACAGACGAAGCATGGTTTCATCTTTCTGGGTATGTGAACAGTTAGAATGATAGTCCTTGGAGTGATGAAAATCTTCACATACCCAGTGCTTCTCCAAGATCAGAAAGTAGGAGTGTGCTGTGCAAAGCGTTGTATGCTCATGATCGGTCATATTTTCTTTAATGATATTGTAAATTCTGAAAGATACCGGACTAACATTCTCGAACCATTCGTAGTCCAACTTTCTGAGCGGGAAATTGAACAAGCCTGGTTTCAACAGGTTGGTGCAACTGCTCATACAGTTGTAAAATCACTAGAATTCTTAGATGGCATTTTTGCAAATTGCATAATCTCTCACGGAATGTGGCCTGCATGCTCTCCACATCTTACTCCCCTGGTTTACTAATTCTGGGGTGGGATGGGGGCACTTAAAGGAAAATTGTACGAAAACAATCCCCACACAATCAGTGAACTTCAGGTTTCAATCGTCAATTACATTAATAACATTACACTGCCCGAACTGCACAAGGTCTTCGAGAACAACAAACAAACGTATCCATACTTGCCAACTAAACCATGGTGGATATCTCCAACAACATTTTGTGAATAGAGTTGTAATGTGGAAAACTTGACCAAAAATAAGACACACTATAGCAGTGTATGTTTTTTGAACTCCACAGACGGTGAATACAAAACTTGGAACGACAATATTGTCAAACAATCCAGTCATTAAAGATACACCCTGTCTTATGCACCGTCTTATACTTCTTCTTCTTCTTCTTCTGTTGCCCTGTATTTCCCCATTGGAGTATAGGCCACCAGACATCTCACTCTAAGCTGTACTATTTTCTGCTGAGCGGTGGCCAGAAGTAGCTCAGTTGGGAGAGCGTTAGGCCCAGGTTCAATCCCAGATTTCAGCAATATTTGGCAGCCCGCATTCTATTAGGCTTTACTGAAGAGGGGATCCGAGTACTTATGGACTGAATGGTTTCTTCTTCTTCTTCGTTCATCCGGAGTTTTTTTTCGGACGTGATTGCGTTGTGCCTGTCCACAGCAGAGCTGCGTTCTTGCGCCGTTAGGCCGACACATCCGACTTCTGCGGGCATTTGTTGGCCGGGTTAACCTTCCCGGGGGTTTCTTAGGACGTTTGGCTCTCACTGTTGTGGTGTTATCCCCCATCCCAGCTGGCCCATATAGAACAGCCAAAGACATCCTGGTCAGCTCTCAAGGGAAGGCAGGGGCAGACCATGGGCATTCCCCGCCATCCAAGGAGGCTTCCATACTTGCCAACACACAGCGCTCTGGTACTGGGCTCACCCAAGGAATCGTCACGTCCTGCACATGGCTGCTTAGCCTCACTTCCGTATATTGGGCCTTCCATTCACCATAGGCTGTTCTTCCGGAAACCAGAAGTATGCAGTCTGCAGATGACATCCACACAGTGAGCTTTCGATTCGGACTTTCCACATAATGGATTTGCTATCCAAGCAATATTCCATTTCGTGCCACTAGGACACTTTTTCCACCTTTTATGAAGCCCACACAGTGTGCTTTCGATTCGGACTTTCCACATAATGGATTTGCTATCCAAGCAATATTCCATTTCGTGCCACTGGGACACTTTTTCCACCTTTTATGAAGCCCACACAGTGAGCTTTTGGTTCGGACTTTCCACGTAATGGATTTGCTATCCAAGCAATATTCCATTTCATGCCTCTGGGGCGCTTTTGTAACCGACATACCTGTGGTATGAAGTGCGGCAGTCTAAATACTTCTTCATGCACCTTTAAATGTCAACCTGAATGTAGTTAAAGTAAGCTGCAGTCAACTTGAGCTTGTTGATATCTCCATAGAGCTTGTCCTCAAATGAAGCAGGTGTGGGCCAAAATATCTTTCTCTGTTCTGCATATATTGGGCACTCCTGCAGCAAATGTTTAGCTGTCATTTTACCAGTTCCACAATTGCATTCATCGGTATCTCCTATCTTTAGTTTGTTGAACAAGTGGTATTTCAGCCTGTTATGTCCAGTGCGGAGTCTGAAGATTGCTACTTGTTCTCTTCGGTCGAGTTTGTAATATGCATCATCCTTCTGGTGACCTGGATGCTCTGATTCCCATTTGGTTCTATAAGTGCTTTTTATCAACCTCTTTGCCTCGTTATAGGTTATGTCTATGTCAGGCTGTGGTAGTCGTCCGCCCTCTTTTGCCAGTCTGTCAGCCTCTTCATTTCCAGGTATACTGCAATGTGATGGTATCCACTGTATTACAACTTTTTTGGATTTCTGGCATAGACCATGGAGTGCTGCTCTTAGGTCAGCTATTTCTGTGCTGTTTCTGCTCTTCAGTATTGAGACAGCTGACTTTGCATCTGTAAAGATAGCTATTTGCGTCTCTTTATTTTCCTCCATCAAGAGCATTTCTGCTGCAGTTTTCAGAGCCTCTACCTCCGCTTTGAAGTTACTTGAAAACTTTCCAGTTGCCACTGAATGTGTTTTTTTCACTCCATTTTTTAAATTTAGGAGAATTCCTCCTCCTCCATTCTCTACTGAATTTTTGGCTGATCCATCTGTATATGCATGGGTCCAATTGCTGCTTGGGTAATGTTCTTTTATGTAGTTTAGGGTTATTTCTCTTCTTTCGGTTTCATGCTGAGTGTTCTTTTTCTCAATACCAGGAATGTTTTCTATCATCTCAGGCAGTAGCTGCTGTCTCCAAGCTGGGAACTTGTCTGCATTGTAAATGGGTTTGACTGTTGATATGTTAAGTATGGGATCTGCCCTAATCTTTCGTTTTGCAGTTTCTACAAAGTTGCTACGCTTCAGTCTTCCCTTTCCAAAACCACTAAACCTTTTATACATAGGGTGGTCTGTCAATCTTCTAAATTTTTCAGCTTGTTGCTGGGCTCTGCTATCTCTTCTATCCTGCATTGGTTGTAAACAAGTGATCTTTTCTAGTTCATTAATAGGCGTTGTCTTCAGGCTTCCAGTTATGATTCGCATTCCTTGATTTTGGACTCTGCTTATTTTGTTAAAGTTTGACTTAGCTGCTGTTGCCCAAGCTGCAATGCCATATTCCAGTACTGGCCTCACCCGTCCAGTATATAACTTCTTGAGAACTTTCTCATCTGCTCCCCACGTTGTACCAGCAAGCTTTTTCATGATTGCCATTCTTTGCCTTGCTCTTGTTCGATTTTTCTCAACCTGTGTCTTCCATGTCAGGCGACGATCAAAAGTGACTCCTAGATAGTTTGGATTTTCTTCATGGCGCAATATTTTTCCATTCAATACCAGCTTAGGTTGCTGAGTTTTAGTTGAGAGGGAGAATACTGTGCATGTTGTTTTCTCCTCACTTATCTTCACTAGCCATGATTTTGACCAGTCCTCTAGCGCTAATAGGGCTTGCTGATTCTGCTGTTAGCTGTACTAATATATTCTTCAGATGTCCATATAGCTAGGTCATCTGCAAAGGATGATGTGTGTACTCTGGCTGGAAAATTTTCCGTGATGTCGTTTATATATGCTAGGAATAATGTTGGTGAAAGAACTCCTCCTTGGGGGACACCTTGCTCCAACAGCATCATTTTGCTGGTTTGTCCTTGTACTTTTGTCCTGGCAGTTCTGTTCTCAAGGTAGTGGCTGATCCATTTGTACATTTTCCCACAAACATGCATTTTTTGCAGTTTTACTTTCAGTCCTTCCTTCCATACTTTATCAAATGCTTTTTCTAAATCTATCCAGACCGCTAGTGTGTGCTTTTTCTCTTGGAAGGCATCCTCTATTTCCTGAGCTATATAGGTTATTTGATCTTCAGTGGATCTGTACTTTCTGAATCCTGCTTGGTGAGGTGTTAAGAGTTGGTTTTCTTCCAGATGCCATGTTAGCCTGCCATTGATAATGCGTTCCATTAATTTTCCTACACAGCTAAGAAGACTGATAGGTCGATAGCCATTTGGTTCTTCCAGGTCTTTTCCTTTCTTTGGGACTGGTATTAGTATAGCTTCCTTCCATGCCTGTGGGACTATTCCCCTCTTCCAGCTGTAATTTAGGACTGCTAATAGTTTCTTTTTTGCCTTAGTGCCTAGTCCTATTAGCATTTCATTTGTGATTCCATCCTTTCCTGGTGATGTCTTCTTTTTTAGGGTATTCATTGCCTGTTCCATTTCTTCCATTGTTAGATTTGCCATCATATATTCTGCTGCTGTCTCTGTATATCTATGATGTATCTGTTTATCTTTGATTGCTTTCTTCTGTTCGGCTGTAATATCAATGTGGTTTGCACTGGCATAGTGTTCCATTAGTGCATTTGCAGCCTTTTTTCCTGTAAGCAAGGCATTTCCTTGTTTAATTGTTATTTGTTTGTTTCTAGGTCCTTCATTGTTCATGGCTTTCACTAGTTTCCATAGTTTGTTTCCATCCCTGTCAAAATTCAGGTTTTCTGTTTTTTTCCTCCAACAATCTCTTGTTGTTTGATTTACTGTTCTTTTATATTTTGCTGAGATGGCTTTGAGAGAGATGTTCGCTTCAGTTGTTTGTTCTCTCTCTGCGGTCTTCCTAGCATCTTCAACTTTGTCCTCCAAAATTTGTAGTTCCTCAGTCCAGTATGGTTTGTAATTTTTCCTCGCTCCTCTTGGAATAGACTCAGTGGCCGCCTGTATTATTGCTCTGTTTAGACTTTCCACCATTTGCTTCATGTTGCCATATCGTGTATTTATGTTTTCACAATATTTGTCTGTTAGTATGGAAAATCTGTCCCAATCTGCTCGTTTGTAATTCCAGCGAGGCAAAGGCTTTTGCTCCTGTGGAACATACTCCATATTTATTACAAGCTTGATTGGTCTGTGGTCACTACCTGCTAATTGGTCAAGCACATGGCGATCGATTTTGTGGAGGATGTCTCCTGTGCAGAAAGCTAAGTCTGGAGTAGAAGTGGTAATCCATCTTCTGGAGTAGAAGCTCGGTGTGTCATCCGCTTTGTTGAGTAGATGGAGATTTGAGTCTATTTCCCAGTCCTCCACTTCATCTCCTCTTTTGTCAGTATCTGGGTATCCCCATCTTTCTGAGCGGCTATTAAAGTCTCCGACAACAATGCAATTTGTGTCAGTTATTTCCATGTTTGAGAGTGTAAGATCCTTATCTGCCGGGCTATACAGATTGTAAATTCTTATTTTCATGACCTTTATCATTATATCAACACCTATAATTTCCGTTTGGTTGTCAGAGATCACAGATACTTCGCTGCAAGGTATTGTATTTCGTGTAAGTATTACAACTCCTCCTTTGTGTCCTTCGCGGTCGAAACGTGTGGCCTGATATCCCTCGACTGAAAATGTGCGATTGGCGTTGAGGTGTGTCTCTTGAATGCATGCCACATCTATTCTATCTTTATGAAGACGCTGTGTTAGGGAGGCTTTCTTGTTATAAACTCCTTCGGCATTCCATTGTAGTATGTTGAGAGTCCCGGGTGTTTGGTCAATAGCTCTTAACCTACTCCTCTGTGCCTTGACTCCACAGCACAGGGGAAGGTGACCACCAGTAGTCATGGGTGGACCCCCTCGAGGCAGGGGGCCCGGCACTATCACCGCCTGATGGGACTTCACGGGATTAGCACCATAACGATTTATTTTCATCTGTGGCATCATGAAATGATAAAGTTACGTTGCACTTCTTTGTCAAGCCTGTGGCTCAGTACATCCGATTTCGACAAGCATTTTTCGGGATGCTTTCCCTAGCCTTTGACTGTCCCCAGTCTACCTACAAGGCAGCAGGTTTGTGCGTCACTTCGTCTGGTCCCTCTCCCTTGACCTGTCCGACATGGATGACCCTACCAGTAGCTGTGCTACCGTCGGCATAGCTCTTGGGGTCATTGGAACGCTCAAGCCCCTCTACCTCGTCATGGTGGACGCACGGCAGAGGGGGACTGAATGGTTTGATGTGCAATGAGGATGATCTGTCAACTTACACCTTCTGCAGCTTGCTCCATGCACTCCACATATTGTGTCTCTATCTCTAGTTCTTCTCTCCAGTATCATATATCATCTCATCGCTAATCTATCTTGTAGTCCTTTAACTTTGCCGGGTCTATATCTGTTTGCGTCATTCAGAGTATGTTTCTGAATTTCTCTATGAGGAGTATAAAAATCCCCAGCCGGCTTTCTAGACCAATCACAGGTTTAGGACAGAAAAATCTGACCAAGGGGAGTCCATCTCCCATGGCAAGCCAGAGCCCCATTGGCCCATAACCTAGTGGTCATGGTTTCCCTGTCTGCACCACGTGAAGGTGGGGGTTGACTTGTGTAGTCTGCAGGTCACTGGCAGGCTACTCATTTTCAAATTTTACCCCTCCTGAGAGGCGCAGTCCACACCTTCTAGACCCATCATATATTATATATTATACTATATGTTGTTTCATATTATATGACATAATATGTTGTCATACATTATATATGATCTCATAACATGTCATATAACATATATTAAATATTATACCAGAACCTATATTATATATTATACCACAGCATGTTGTCATCTATCATATATTATACCATAACATGTTGTGTCATATTATATCATATGTATAATTTTTATCTCATGTGATGACAGATGTTGGACAGTATGATTAACAGTCCTCGCCCAACAAGAGCTGAAGCCAGCGATGTTGCCAATGCCATCTTGGATGGAGCTGATTGTGTGATGTTGTCTAGTGAGACTGCCATTGGAAAATTCCCAGTGAAAGCTGTGGAGACATTGGTTTCTGTAAGCATTCTATGGTTTCTGTCTGCATCCCCTGGTTTCTGTCTGCATCCTCTGGTTTCTGTCAGCATTCCCTGGTATCTGTAAGCATTCCCTGGTTTCTGTCAGCTTCCCCTAGTTTCTGTCTGCATCCCCTGGTTTCTATCTGCATCCCCAGGTTTCTGTAAGAATTCCCAGGTTTCTGTAAGAATTCCCTGGTTTCTGTAAGAATTCCCAGTTTCTGTAAGAATTCCCAGTTTCTGTAAGAATTCCCTGTTTTCTGTAAGAATTCCCTGGTTTCTGTCAGCATTCCCTGGTTTCTGTCAGCATCCCCTGGTTGTTTCTATCGGCATCCACTGGTTTTTGTAAGTATCCCTGGTTTCTGTCAGCATCCCCTGGTTGTTTCTATCGGCATCCACTAGTTTTTGTAAGTATCCCTGGTTTCTGTCAGCATCCCCTGGTTGTTTCTATCGGCATTCACTGGTTTTTGTAAGTATCCCTGGTTTCTGTAAGTATCTGTTATTTTCTGTTATGATGCCTGGTTTTTGTAAGTATCTCTGGTTTCTATAAAGTATCCCTGAATTTTGATTGCATCCCTAATTTCTGTGAACATTCCCAATTTCTGAATGTCTCTCTGATGTCAGTATTTTGTTTCTGAGTGCATCCCTACTTTCTGTAAAGATCTGTGGTTCCTATAAAGATCTCTGGTTTCTTTAAAGATTCCTGTTTCATGTAAAGATCCATGATTCCCATCAAGATCCCTGATTTTTGTTTGTCAAAAAATTGTGACATTTGTGACTGCCCAGATGTTGATTATGGGAGTAGTTTGAGTGACAAAAGAAGCTGCTGATATTTCTCTGGATTGTGGAAGGGGAAAGGCAGCAGAGGGCTTTGGGCCAGCCCTGCATAATAAAGCCAGGATGACTTGAGTTGCAGAGACTGAAGACTTCCTTGACATAACGTAGCTTAGAACTGCTGAGAATAAATGTCACACTGATAGTGCAGGATTACAGCTGCTCCATCCATCATGTGCCATGCCAATAAGCGTGGGCGGTCATGTTTTGCCATCTCACTCGATCACCAGAGTTGTGGATCAGCTCTGTGTTTCTGTCTCGACCATGCCACGTGGCCAAGCCATCCAGGTATATACTTCTCTGTCTCCCCCTTGATCTCTTCCCTTTGATCTTGCCAGTTGTCACCAAGTTCTCCAAAACATTTTTGACTGTCTACGTCTAATGTCTCTAATCAGTTTACGATCTTTGTTTATTTCTTGAAGGACTTGTTCATTGGTTTTTCTCTCTGTCCATTTACAGCTGCTATGGACATAATATAGCATAGAACTGACAAGAATAAATGTCACGCTGATAGATTACAGCTGCTGTGGACATAATATAGCATAGAACTGACAAGAATAAATGTCACACTAATAGATTACAGCTGCTGTGGACATAATATAGCATAGAACTGACAAGAATAAATGTCACGCTGATAGATTACAGCTGCTGTAGACATAATATAGCATAGATCTGACAAGAATAAATGTCACGCTGATAGATTACAGCTGCTGTGGACATAATATAGCATAGAACTGACAAGAATAAATGTCACGCTGATAGATTACAGCTGCTGTGGACATAATATAGCATAGATCTGACAAGAATAAATGTCACGCTGATAGATTACAGCTGCTGTGGACATAATATAGCATAGAACTGACAAGAATAAATGTCACACTGATAGATTACAGCTGCCATTGATAATAAGATTACAAGTAGGTCAGCATGGCTGAATGTGTGTTCTTAAGCATCCGGTGTGCTGATGCCGAGGTAAGGGGTTCAACCCTACACCAGACAGTTGGACTAAAATGTTGACCTGTCATCCTTGACTTGGGGACGTAAATTACAAGTACCTCTGAAGTTGGAGTGGGTTCACCTGATGGCGAGGGACACTGTTAATAGGGAAAGCTAATCTACGTTAAAAATTCAGTCCACCACTACACCAGAATGGACTAGGCTTGCGTTCAAAGTGAGCAAGCGCAACAAAAACAGAAATTACAAATAAATAATATATAAAAATAAATAAAATAAATAAAAAAGATTACAAAAAATGTGAAGGGTATGCACAATAATTTCATGTGACAAGCCATCACCAGCCTAGTCTGTGATTAATGATGTTATACCTGATGTTGGTGATGTGATGAGGATGATGGTGAGGTGATGATGGTGGGAATGTCACTGAAACATCAGCATATATATTTCTTTTTATAACATTGTTAATGACAAGGTAAAGTCAGACTCACCTATGTTGTTCGTTATTGACATTCTTAGTGTATACTCTGGATACCTATTTTGTTTTTAAATCTTGCCATCCATTGTTTGTCTTAGTGTTCTGTTTGTTGCTGTGATCCATTGTTTGTCTTAGTGTTCTGTTTGTTGCTGTGATCCATTGTTTGTCTTAGTGTTCTGTTTGTTGCTGTCATCCATTGTTTGTCTTAGTGTTCTGTTTGTTGCTGTCATCCATTGTTTGTCTTAGTGTTCTGTTTGTTGCTGTCATCCATTGTTTGTCCTAATCTTCTGTTTCTTGCTGACATCCATTGTTTGTCCTAGTCTTCTGTTTGTTGCTGTCATCCATTGTTTGTTCAGTCTTATATTTCTTGCTGTCACCCATTGTTTGCTCTTGTCACCCATTTAAGTTTTTCTCATCTATCCATCCTTGTCAACTATGCTGTCTCTCAAACTACCAGTGTGTATCATGCCATTGGTATCATGATTTCCACTAACTATGCCGCTGTGTTTCAACTAATGTATTGTTATCTTATAGATCTGCAAAGAGGCTGAGAATGCGTTATACCATGCAAGATTATTCCAAGACTTGCTGTCCGTAACTCCTCTCCCAACAGACAGTGCCCATTCGACATCCATTGCTGCAGTAGAGGCAGCATTTCGTTGTCGTGCCTCAGCCATAGTTGTCGTAACAAACTCAGGAAGGTAAGAATGTAATGAGGATATCTGCTGGTTCTTCAGTTCCAATTTCTTATTCTTTTAAAGGGTAATTGATTCTTTAGCTGTAACCTGTTATAACCTGTGTGAGTCAGGTCTTAGTCAGATATGACTGCCTGTGTTAGTCAGGTCTTAGTCAGATCTGACTGAGCTACCAAATGACAGTAGACGGTACTACCTGCTTTCTGTTGGTGCCGAATGTTGGGCGGCGCTCACCAAACCCGACACCCCACATTGTGCCAACGGCTTCGGGCGGAGTAGCGCAACTTGGGGTGTATAAGCCTGATCCTGGTGTGAAGAAATGCAACCTAAAGACAAAATATCATGGCATGGCAGACCAGGCCCTAAGCCTTGATTGGTAACTGGTCTAGGATTAAAGCTCCAGCAGGCGGACAGAACATTGCTTTGCTGATCCAGCAGCTTCTACAGCTTGTCTTGTCCCAGACGTATTGGTGTTACCTTTCCTCTGGAGTAAACTAGGCAAGCCGAGAGAGGGATCATGCTGCATGGTCAACACATGGTCTCTATAATTTATCCCTGGCTTTGTGCTATGGAGAGGTTATTATGACTTCTTTTGGATCAGCACTATAACTATCATGTTATAACTCGTAGGAGGAGATCTCCATGACAGTGGTCAAGCTTTCTGGATCCATATCTGAAGGTCATATGTTCAGTTTTTATCTGCATCAAGTGCAGTTTTGCAGTGTGCATTGAGGTACAAAATTAAGAAAAATGTGAAAACGGACATAGCTCAATATTGAGAAATTTTATGATACGCTTGGTCAGGAATTTTGCTAAAAAATCATAGTTGACCAGTCACTTCAAAGCTGTCTACAAACACTAGATTAGTTCATATTTATGCAAAAATGCATATTTTGCCTCATTTGGTAAAATATTGTGCAAAAATGGGCATTGCTGAAAATTGAGAAATTTTGTCAAATTTTCTTAGGAATGTTGTAAAAAAAATCTAAGCCAACTGATCACAAGAAAACTAGTCTAAACAACTAGATTAGTTCACAGATTATGCCTAAAAATACCAGATGTGCTTCATTTAGTAAAAAATTTACATAGCTCAAAGGTCAGAAATTGTATTGTGGTTTATCCTCTTTTTCTTGTCTGTTGTTGAACCATTCAAGTTACCTGTTGTTAAACTGCTATTACTGCCTGTTGTTGAACTGCTGTCATTCTTGTTTTTGAATCACTGACACTGCTTTGTTTTGTTTTATGACTTGATTTTAAATTGTGGTGTTTGCTTGATTTTGAACTGTTATTGTTCCTGTTCTTGAATCTCTGGTACTGTTTCATGTTGAACTTGTTTTTTGACTTGATTCTGAAATGCTTTTGTTTTCTTTTGCTTAATTTTGAACTATTCTTGCTAATAGTTTAACTGCTGTTATTGCCTAACGTTGAATTACTGCTACAGTGTTGTGTAATGTGCGTTTTCAGATCAGCAACACTGATTGCCCGCTACCGCCCACACTGTGTCATCATTGCGGTGACCAGATCTGATCACACAGCTCGCTACCTCAATCTCTATCGCGGGATCTTTGCTGTCCTTAACACAGGTTTGTACGTTATAACAAATAGAAACATCTCTCTGGGAAGGTTAACCCGGTCAACAAATGCCCGCAGAAGTCGGATGTGTCGGCCTAACGGCGCAAGAACGCAGCTCTGCTGTAAACAGGCACAACGCAGTCACATCCGGAAAAAAAATCCAGATGAACGCAGAAGAAGAAGAAACATCTGGCGTTCACTGACTGGCTCATAAGCATCATATTGGGACTAACATGTTTGACAGAAGCACCAGTGTCTGGTGCTCATGGAGAGGTTTAAAGAATCGCTCACTCACACACTCCCTCACTTGCTTCATCACTCACTTCCTCACTGACTGACTGACTGACTTGCTTCTTCACTCACTCACTCACTCATTCACTCACTCACTCACTCACTCACTCACTCACTCACTAGTGCCTTGCCGTCTTGACAGACAGTAGTTTGTTACATTGCACTTCAAAAATGCATAATTACTACAACCCATGGCAGTAAGACCAGGGATGGAGTTATACCTCTCCATAGCACAAAGCCTGGGCTGAATTGTAGAGACCATGATTTACCCATGCAGCATGATCTGGAACAAGACAAGCTGCAGAAGCTGCCAGATCAGCAAAGCATTACTTTAACTATCCATCTGTCGGAGCTGCAATCCTAGACCAGTTACCGACCAAGGCTTAGGGCCTGGTTGCCCAATTCAAGGAAACCAGGAGGTAAGGAAAAGATGCTGGCGGTGGATATGGTCACATGTTGAGAAAACCTGAGGACAATATAACTAGACACTCTCTTGTCTGGAACCCACAAGGCTAATGAAATAGCGGGAAACCAAAAAACAAAAGCAGAAGAGAACAAACTTTATTTTCAAAGGGTCACAATTTGCACACAGGCCTGTTTTACATTCGGCCCATCAATCACTCATCTTTCATTCATCATTGTGTATGTTACATTCACATAGGAAGAAAAGATTGTCAAATGAATGTTGTAAACATAAGCAATGCATATTAGCATGTTATAGATTGTTATAGAGAATTACAGACAGAGATGAATAACATGGGGAGGGCATGGAGGGAGCTGCATGAGACAGCAACAGATAGGCCAGCTTGGCGTGGGTTGCTTGAGGGTCAATCCCTCTGTGGAGGATATGGTGCAGAAGAAGAACAAATGGGGGGCAGGGATGTGGTTCTCACATTTTCCTCTCTGGGGGGGGGGGGGGACCACACTTTTCACATGAAAATATTTCCCATGTTACATTAATTTTAGAAATGATTTACCTTTAAAAAGACATCTATTTGTTAAACATGAATTACATAGCACTGGAATATAAGCATGCAACACAGTGGTGAGCTCATCAATAGAGATAGAGTTGTGGTAGTTTCCACTTGACTTCTGGTCCAGAATTGATAACTTAGCATCTCTTCCACTGCTTAGCCGGGCATCTCTGTGGTGAAGTGTGAGCCGCCTGCCTCACATTCTGAAGGTTGTAGGTAAAATTTTCGGTTCATGGGGCAATTTTCTCTGAGACTCCTGGGGGTCGGCGTTGGAGCTACAGAGTTTGCTCTTTTCATGCAACACTTTCGTCAGGCCACCCTGAGGTAAGAGACTAAGCCATATGGGATAAAACTGGGTACAATCAAGTCAATCCTCTTGCTTTTTAGACTGTTTTAATCCAAGTCCAAGCTGGTGTATACATCGAGTATAGCCACAGCAGCTTGATACTGTGGTGGTTTCCATTTGCCTTATGGCCCAGAATCAACAATTTCAACATCTCTTCACTTCCTGTCTTCATCCACAGCAGTTCATCTAAAGCTGATAGTGAGATGTGCATGTTACTGTGGTGGTTTCCAGTTGCCTTCTGGCCCAGATTCAAGAACTTCTTCATTTGCTTATCTCTGTCAAAACTGGTTCATCCAAATATTATGGTGTTTTTGAAGCAACCTTAGAGTTCATGTCTTGAAGCATGTGTTTGTGGGCAGCGGACGGGCATGTGTGTGAGGGCATGTTTAGAGAGATTGTGCTAGCAGTCAGTAAATGTTAGGGCATCGGATGGGCAGGTGTGTGAGGGCAACGGACGGGCAGGTGTGTGAGGGCATGTTTAGAGAGATTGCGCTAGCAGTTAGTAAATGTTAAGGTTTTCATGACAAATGGTGGTGTGGTGGTGATGATGATGATTAATGGTGATAATGGTGGTGGTGGGATGGTGATTATGATGATAATGGTGGTGGTGATGTTTGTGATGATGATGTTGATGGTGGTAATGATGGTGATGTTGAAGGTGATGATGGTGATGTTTATGATAATGGTGATGTTGTTGATGATGATGGTGGTGGTGATGTTGAAGGTGATGATGGTGATGTTTATGATAATGGTGGTGTTGTTGATGATGATGGTGGTGGTGATGTTGAAGGTGATGATGGTGATGTTTATGATAATGGTGATGTTGTTGATGATGATGGTGATGGTGATGTTGAAGGTGATGATGGTGATGTTTATGATAATGGTGATGTTGTTGATGATGATGGTGGTGGTGATGTTGAAGGTGATGATGGTGATGTTTATGATAATGGTGATGTTGTTGATGATGATGGTGGTGGTGATGTTGAAGGTGATGATGGTGATGTTTATGATAATGGTGATGTTGTTGATGGTGATGGTGATGTTGAAGGTGATGATGGTGATGTTTATGATAATGGTGATGTTGTTGATGATGATGGTGGTGGTGATGTTGAAGGTGATGATGGTGATGTTTATGATAATGGTGATGTTGTTGATGATGATGGTGGTGGTGATGTTGAAGGTGATGATGGTGATGTTTATGATAATGGTGGTGTTGTTGATGATGATGGTGGTGGTGATGTTGAAGGTGATGATGGTGATGTTTATGATAATGGTGATGTTGTTGATGATGATGGTGATGTTGAAGGTGATGATGGTGATGTTTATGATAATGGTGATGTTGTTGATGATGATGGTGATGGTGATGTTGAAGGTGATGATGGTGATGTTTATGATAATGGTGGTGTTGTTGATGATGATGGTGATGGTGATGTTGAAGGTGATGATGGTGATGTTTATGATAATGGTGGTGATGTGTTGACCTGTTCAGCAGATGCCTTAAGTGATGAATGGTATACAGATATTGATATGAGGATTGACCATGCCCTGAACATTGCCAAAGGTCAAGGTTATGTCAAGGCCAAGGACACAGGTAAGGCTGTCAGACTGTGTTTAGCACTTTTACTACTTAAAGTTTACCTCAAAGAATATACATTATAGTGGCATGGGGGTCATATCAATCCACAGCTTTCTGTCTCGTGTATTGCCAGTCATTTCTCTTAACTGATCAAGTATCTTCTCTCTTGGTCTTCTCCTGCCTCCCCCCACTCCAACTGTCCTGTTGTGGTGAGATACTTCAGCTTCCCCCTCATGATATGCCCAGAAATGTGGACTGTCTTCTTGTGATGGGAGTAACCAGTTCTCTTTGTGAGTTAACTTCTTTCAGGATATCTTTTTTTATCTCTCTATTCATCCTCGGTGTTCTCATCAGTTTTCTATAAAACCAGATCTCCTCAACTTTCAAGTTAATTCCTCACTTGCCTGCTTATTGTCCATGATTCACTTACGTACATCAGGATTAGCTCAATATACCTCTTAACACTAAAGGTATTACACCATGAACAACTGGGGTTAGAATTAAATTGTAAGAAGACACAGATTATGGTCGTCACTTGGAAGAAACAAATACCACAATGTAATATACAGGTATGATATCAGAGAACAGTTATGTATGATATTCAAAATAATAATGAAGGACCATCAATTTTGAAGATGGTCACCAGATTGCTGAATGCAAAATATGATACTGGAGTATACCTCCTGAATTATGTAATTATATATTTATATATTTATTGCAATCCCGAAGAGTATGATCATGGTAATAATGATGGTTGTGGTGATGATGATGGTAATGATAATGTGATGATGATGGTTACTTATCACATTTTCAGGATGTCGCAGTAAACCACAGCATTTTTGTTTGTTTGAGATTTCTTGACAAGTTTACGTTCAGTAGTTTGGATGATGATGGTATTGTGATGAAATTGGTGGTGATGCTGATTATGGTGTTGGTAATGATGGTAATGAAGATTGTGATGGTGATGGTGATAACAATTATGATTTTTTGGACAGAAATTAGGAATGAAAATATATATTTTTTAAATGTTCTTAATGATAATTTTCTGTAAATAAATTAAAAAGATGTTTGCTTACAATCTGCTTCCAGCGATATTAGTGACTGGCTCTCAGACAGGCCCCGGGTTTACGAATACAGTCCGCAGCATTATGGTTCCCTGTGATAATGAAATATCTCACTTTGTCAACATCGCAAGCACAGCACATCTGGAAATCTAGCCCTGCTGAAGTCCCCGGAGCACAGAGATGTTCTTCGTTTGATGGTACTGCAGGGATGTTTGCTGTATCTGGATTTATCTTAACTGTTTTTTTCATACAGACACATCATGTGTGCTCAGCTATTATCTGTGTATATCAATCTACACATTGGGTTTTATTGTATATTTTATGTTTGGTCTAAGTATGCTAAAGACATCTGGCCAGATATTTTGACAGCATAGTGTCTGATGATGATCATGATGATGATGATGATGAGATGATGCAGATGAAGAGGAGGAGATGATGTTGAGGATGATGATGCTGCTGATGATGATAATAAGCATGATGATGAGGGTTGTGATGATGATGATGATGCTGATTTTAATGATGATGATGATGAGCATGAAGATGATGATCAGCATGATAATGATGATGTTGATGAAGATGATGAGGGTGATGATTATGATGATGATGATGTTGACGATGATGATGATGTTGATGCTGTTGATGATGATGATTATGCTGATGTTTATGATGTTGATCGTGATGATGATGATGATGACCATCATCATCATCATCTTGTGCCTTGCCAAATAGCCTAGGCATTCATGTCCCTTCTGTTGATGATATTCCTCTATTCCACCATCTGAGACCATCAAAGATCATTTCTCTCAGCCTATTCCACCGTCTGAGACCATCAAAGATAATTTCTCTCAGCCTATTCCACCATCTAAGATTCAAAGATCATTTCTCTCAGCCTATTCCACCATCTGAGGCTCAAAGATGTATATATGAAATCAGTTATTACTTCAGTTTACTTACCAATCATCATTTTAAAAAAACAATCTTAAATTGTGTGTACAAAATTTAAGAAAGATGATGTACAGACCAAACAGGAGAAGAGGAAGACCATGTAAACGATGGACAGAGGGAATAACAGAGTCCAGGGGAATCGTGATATATGTTAGTTAGTTAGTTAGTCGACAGATCATCCTCGTTGCACATCGAACCATTCAGTCCATAAGTGCTCGGATCCCCTCCTCAGCAAATCCTGCAGCGTGTAGCGGCTAACGACACCAGTTCTGTGTTGGTTTATCAATCTTCTTTGGCTTCCTGCGTAGTGTTCTTGTTTGGCCATCCCTCTTTTAATTTGCTGCTCTCGCAGTCTGGCCATTGTTGTAGATTCACAGTCATCACTTGGTTCTCGCAAAAGTCTCACTTCTCGTAGAGCATTCAGAATGTCAGCCTGGTCCATGGCGCGTCCGCCCTCCACAGTAGCCTCACCTGCGAGCTTGTCAGCCCGCTCATTTTCTTGTACTCCCGCATGCCCTGGCACGAAGATGAAACTAATCTTTGCCAGCCGAGACTGCTTCAGAGGCAGCAACCATTCTCTTCGGATCGACCCCTCCTCTATCCTCTTGATCATGTTCATTGAGTCGCTAAGGAAACAAGCCCTAGTGAATGTCTGTCTCGAGCCATGTTATTGCTTTACTTGCTGCCATGACTTCCATGGTCAGGCTACTTGTGGTTTCAGTGAAAGCACCAGAGTCCTCCTTCACAATTCTCCCTCCGGCCTGAGCTGTAAAGGCCCATGAGCTTCTCACATGTCGGACGACCGACCCATCTGTGTAGATGACCGCGTCACCGTCTAGCGAATTCTCGAAAATCAACGCTTGTACTTCAGCCTCAACAGCAGCCGGATTTTCTTGTCTGCATTTTCTATCTAGTTGGATGCAAACTGAAAAGGATGTGCAGAAGTCTGTTGGCACTTGCACCCACTCCTCGCCAGGTTCTAAGTCCTCAAGTGAACACACCTGTTGAAGAATGTCTTCGGCTTGACCCATCCACGACCGTCCTCTTTTTAACCTGCTGCTCTTCACCTTCCTAATTTCACTATGCAGTGGATGTTGTGTGTTTGCGTTAATTCTGAGGTAGGCGCGTGCCCTGCAAACTTGTATTCTCTCTTCAATGGTTGGAAAATCAAGAAGGTAGCGCATCGCTCTGCATGCTGTATCTCTTGTACTCCAAAACAGACATGACCAGCCCCTCGTACAGAAGACATAGATGGCGCTGCTCACAGTTTGCTGCCGCCATCACCCGCATCGCTGCCAAACCCCGCTTGGCCTTTGTTATCACCTGGTCTATGTGCACATTATAAGCAAGGCTTCGATCAAACCGTATCCCCAGGTAATTCATTGCCTGCGTTCTTTCCACCGTCTCTGAACACAGCATTACAGTTGGTGTTGGATTGTTGACAATATGATTATTCAACGAGAACCAAGTCACTGTTGCCTTTGTTGGGTTGACCATTGCCCCAGCTTCATCACACCAAGTACTTATGCGATTGAGTTCAGTTTGTAGTTCCACAGCAACCTCCTCTCTATCCTTACCCTGACGATACACTAAAACATCATCGGCATATGACAATGTCCTGCCAGGTCCAGTGATCTGCTCACCAGTGATTCTCACTGTGTAGGTGTTGAACAGTACCGGAGATAATGGTGATCCCTGTGGTAGGCCAGGATATATTGTTGTTGGTTCCGAAGTCCAACTGCCACATCTAAAAACTACTTTCCGTTGGAAGAGGGCTGCAGCGATCCAACTAAGGAGGAATGGACTTACGTTTAGTTCAAGAAGCTGAAACATTAAAAAATCCAGTGGTACTCTGTTGTATGCGTCCTCAAGATCAATCGCTGCAGCAACGGTTTCAGTGCCTGAGTGGAAACCTTCATAGACATCATGGGCAAAGACTGCTGCATTGGTCCAGGTTTCTCTTTTTGGACGGTACCCACCCAGGGTAGGTGGGAAAACACCTTGCCTCTCTAGTTGGCTTGATATTTTCCTGGCAATTACCTTCTCCAGCAGCTTGCCTATTGTATTCTGCATGGTTATAATTCGATATCCCTGAATTTTTTTGTGGTCTTTGTCAGGCTTCGGCAAGGGAATCAGATAGCTGTGTAACCACTCCTCCTTGATGCTAGCACTCCCTATACTGTTGTTGTACATGTCTGCTAGTTTCTCTAGCTCAATGTCGGTACACCTATTTATGTCGTCGTATCTTATGCCATCAGGACCTGGAGCACTGTTTTTTGATCGTCGAAGCACAGCCTTGATTTCTTTCACTGTCACTGTGTCTTCATCCGAAGTGTTCTGGGCCTTGCATCTGTCTGAGGTGACCTCCTTGGCCAGATTTCGGCCTCCCATGTCTGTCTGGTTGCTCTGCTCAAGGTAGCGTTCAAAGAGGGCTTTGCCCTTGTCCTCGTCAGTCCTCTGCCAGATGAGGTCAGCACCTTGGAAGTCAGAAATGCTCTTATTCTTGACTACACCACTCATGCTTTTATGTAGTCGCCAGAACAATTTCAGTGACTTGTCTGTGCTTACTCTTTGACACACCTCTGCCCATTTTTCGCTTTTAACCACCTTGACAAGTTTTTTGAAAAACAAATCGTGATATATGTGACACTCATAAATGGGCATGCTCCCGCTGTTTATACTTCACTTCGACACCGCAAGGTACAAGAATAACAAGCTGAAATGATGATGTATAGTGAGACAAAGGAAGTTACAAATATAGCTGAGAGAATTATGTTACCACAAGTACTGACTTTAAACAGGATATAGAAAATGTTAGTTAGTTAGTTAGTCGACAGATCATCCTCATTGCACATCGAACCATTCAGTCCATAAGTGCTCGGATCCCCTCCTCAGCAAATCCCGCAGCGTTTAGCGGCTAATAGTTTGTAGTTGCATAGAAAATGTTAAGAGGAGCTGGTGGCTGTGAGAATTACAAGTAGTAACTTTAAACAGAATATCGACGCTATATTCAGAGAAAAGGGTGACAGGCTAAAGAGGGGCAAATCATGGATGGGTCGGGCGGAAGATGTCGTCAGACTGGTCTGCAGTCTTACCAGTATCAACCCCGGCAAGGAATGGGTGCCGGTGCCTCCAGCCTTTAAGTGCACTTTCTCCTGCATTATCACACTCGACAGACGGTGCAGAGAGCAGAACCCTGTCAATGCAGAGGTTAACACGCTCATCTATGAACACTCAGATAGCCCCGAAGTGCTCATCTATACAGATGGATCTGTTGTAAAGCAGCAGAGAAGTGCGTGGGCATTTACAGCCCGTTCAGCGGGCCGAACCGTTCAAGAATCCAGTGGTGCCCACTCTATGACCACGAGCAGCATGACGATGGAGGTGATGGCAGTTACACAGGCTTTCATATGGCTGGAATCACAGCATTATACCAACGTGTGTGTACTAAGTGATTCAATGAGCATGATTCAGAAGGTCGAAGCTGGATCTGTACGTAGACAGTGGACTGAATCGCTGCGGAAGTCTGTTGTCCGTAAAGTCACCTTCATCTTCGTCCCGGGACATGCGGGAGTCGAGGGAAATGAACGAGCTGACAAACTGGCTGGCTCTGCACCCCCTGTAGATGGCCAGCCCATGGATCGTGCCGATGTTATTAACGTCCTTAAAGATTTGGCGAGAACAGAGGATTTTGACGTCAATGAATCCACATCGCTGTCCAGGATGAAAGACCTGGGAGTAAGAATCGGCATAGCCAGACGCGAGAGGTACATCGGGAAAACAAAGCGCCTCGTCAACCAACACAGAACTGGCACTATTAGCCACCGGACGCTGATGCATATGCTGGGGGGAGGATCTGAGCACCTATGGACATGTCCGGAGTGCAACGATGATACCCCAACTGATAACTGATAACTGATAACAGAATATCGAGAATGGCTGAGATAATTGTTACAAGTTGTAAATGTTAATAGGTTACACAAAATGTTAAGAGGAGCTGGTGGCTGTGATCAGTTCCCTCCTAATTTTGATCTTTGCCTTAAATCTCTAAGCATTGTTAGAGGCTGCCATCTGAGCGTGAGTGAATTTATATACCACTATCCTGATCACAAAAGGCATATTTCAAGCGAAGTGGAAAGCATATTCCAAAGAGGGTGGGTGGAAAGTACACAACCTTGATTAACTCCTCTTGATCTTAAACTCTTCTGAAGATGCACTAATAAACTTGATTATGCCTTTCATGTCTGTGTGGAACAATACCATAGGCAGCGACTTCTTTAGTACCATGACCCACTGGACTGACCAAACTGAATGCCTTTGTGAGATCAGTGAAAGCAATAAACAGTGGTTAATTCTGTTTACAGCATTTTTCTTGCAGCTGTTGCAATGAGAATATCATTGCAGTGGTAGACTGGTTCCATCGAAAGCCTCGCTGTGATTCAGTTTACCCCTTCTTGGGTATATGTAGGATATTAGTATTCGTTGTATATATTTTATTTAGATAATGGTTTATCACTGTGTGTGTTATATTATTTTATAATGTATGTATCATGACATTCTGGCTATCATACAATTACGGAATGTTTATTTTTAAGCTTTGTTTTGTTCGCTCGATTTGAACTCAAAGTTTAGTCCACACTGGACTGATTTTTGCGAGTAGATTAGCTTTCCCTATTGCCAGTGTCCCTCGCTTTCGGCAAACCCACTCCAACGTCTGAGGTACTTGTAATTTTATCCCCTAAGTCAAGAACGAGAAGTCAACATTTTAGTCCAACAGACTAGTGTAGGGGTTGAACCCGCTACCTCATGATTAGCACACCAGAAGTTTAAGAGCAACTACTCTTATCCATTTGGCCATGCTGACCATTACAGAATGTTTATAATGATTATCATTTTCTATGAAATTATTATAATTTTCATCTTTAATAGCTTTCAAAATTTCCTATTAAACTGTCCTTATATTATTACGGATGCAGTTCATAATCCCGCATACCTGCATTTGAAACACAGCTGTGTTGGTTTTTTATGAAATGGTATGGGTGCTGGTCATTCAGAAAGCAATGGCAAACTACTGAACGTAAACTTGCCCAGGAATCATGAACAGCCAAAACATTGCTGGGGTTGACTGCTACGTCCTGTACAGGACATGCAACTCACTTTTTTATGTATCGCCTATATATACTTTTTTTCTTTTTTTGCATATCCTTTACAGGGCTTGCAGTCACAATCAGCATTTTTCAGCTGCTGTTGATGTACTAGGCAAGATTACGCTCAGTAGTTTGCCATTGCTTTCTGAGCTACCGGCTCACACACCCCGTAAGTTACCAACATGGCAAGAACCACTACCGATTCTCTCGCAGGTTACGTTACGAGAATATACGGGATTACGGAGAAAGATGTTAACCCCTTGGCCAGATGGATGCTAGCTCAACTTATATGTTGCATAATCTCTCCCCCAGCATGTCTTTAGGGCCATCTCTCCACAATGTTTTCCACTGTCATAGACAGATAGTAATGGAACCCATCTTCTGTATTCTTGAATCACATTTTCAGTACTGCCTTTAGATGGGTGAACACTATAACAAATCTGGCACCGACAGATCCTGAGAATTTCAAGGAAAGTTCATGGGCAGTCAAATGTTTTGCAAGCTGCTGTTTCAACAGGTGTGACCTTTGTGGATCATCATCCTCACTAATATGACCTTTCCGGACATGTTGTCACTCAAAAACTAAGTCTGTTCAGCATTATTTCTTTTGGTTTGCCTCTGCCTCTTTCCCCACTGATCTTTCCAGTCATCTGTGGTTTCCAGTGCCTCTTTTCTCTATCGTATAGATGATTATGTAATTTACTCTGTTGTTATATAGATGTTCACGTAATTTACAGTTTAATCATATAGATATTTAGGTAATCTACTATTTTAATGTTTTAATTGGGTAAGTAAGTTATTGTTTACTGTTTAGATGGTTAGTAATTTACTATTTTAATTTGAGATGGTTAAGTAATTTGTTTTATAGAATGGTTGGTTAAGTAATTTATTGTTGCATGTATAGAAAGTAATTTGTTTACCTTATAGATGGTTAAGGAATTTATCATAGAGATAAAGTATAATAATTTTATCATGTAGATGGTTATGCAATTTACTGTTGTGCAATTGGTTTTGTAATATGTGTACTGAATGATCGACATAATCTATTTGATTTATATCTAAACAGTGGTTTATGTGGTTTTGAAATTTGCCTTATAGATGGTGATGTAACTATTTACAGAAAACTGTGCAATTTATTTAATACATTATAATTCAATGTAGTTTATATATGCTATACAGTGTATCTTATAATCTTATATATATATATATATATATATATGGGGCGTTAATTTGAAATACGTTCGTGCTGCACCGCGCGTAATTGCGTACGTTGAACATGATCATGTCATAGTCATGTGATAAGTACTGACCAATGAATAAAAGAGCACATACTTATCATCCCATGATGCATAGGTTCTGTTTCTGACCGTTGAGAAAATGGCCGGGTTGATCCAAAATCTGTCCAAAGAAGCTCAAAGAGTGGTGATTCAGTTTCTTTCATTTGAAGGATGTCGACCAGTGGACATTCATAGAAAAATGCAGGCAGCATACGGTAACAAATGTGTGTCGAAGACAACAGTGACAGACTGGGCACGAATGTTTCGGAAAGGACGTCAGTTCATGACAGATCTTCGACGGCCGGGTCAAGCGCATATTGTTGCAATAGAAAAAACCATCGCCAAAATTGATGCAGCAGTACAGATGAACCGTTGTCGAAGCATACGTTCGCCAGTGAAAGAATATGTTGTGTGAATTCAAAAGGTAGTTCGTAAGAAACTGCAATATCGGAAGATGTGTTCGCAGTGTGTACTACGGATGCTGACCAACCACCAAAAAGAAGAACGCATGGGATGGTGTTTGAACCACTTGCTGCGTTACAGAGTCAAGGGTGATGCATTTCTTTTCTGCATGGTGACAGGCGATGAATCATAGTGTCACCACTTTGAGCTGAGCAGCAAAAGAGAGAGCATGCAATGGAAGCATGCTGGATCACCAAAAGCCAAAAAATTCAAGTTACAGGTTTCCGCTGGTAAGGTTATGCTGAGCGCACTTTTTTACCATGAAGGACTATTGTTGGCGGACTTTAAAGAACCTGGTGTCAACATCAACTCTACCCACTACTTCCAAACACTAGAGAAGCTGCAAAAAGCCATCAAGAATAAACAACCTGGCATGCTTTCTCGCGGTGTGATTTTGTTGCATGATAATGCTCATCCATATGTCGCAAAGATTGTGCAGGAAGCATTAGCAAGGAAGAAGTGGGAAATTCTGCAACATCCAGCCTATAGTCCTGATTTGTCACCATGTGATTTTCATTTGTTTGGACCTCTTAAAAAACACTCTCAAGGGGCAACGATTTCACACACATGCAGACGTAATGAACGTGGTAAACACTTGGTTCAGTGAGCAACAACAATCCTTTTTTGCAGACGGCATTTGCTGCCTTCCTAAGTAATGGGATGCTTGCCTGAATGCCTATGGCAGCTTCTTCTGACCAACCCATGATGCATAATTCATTCAAAATGAATGCATTGCTTAATTCTACCACACCTTTTAATGTTTCTTTCATGCTTTTGTAATAAAGCCATTGGGACGGGTTTCAAATGAACGTCACTAATATATATATAGTTTTGCATTATATCTTATAAGATTGTAGAATACTTATATATTATAGATGGTTGCATATTATGATGATTATGTAACTTATAGATGGTTATGTAATGTATCTTATAGATGATTATGCCATTTATGTTACTGATTGTGTAATTAAGTCATTAGGCGCTTTAGCAATTATTTCTGTCCTGAACCTGTTCTACAAAATCACCCAGCTGACCCAGCTTGACGTAACATTCTACCAACAGTAATGAACATAAACTGTAATGCTATAGAGACAGGACGCTGGTACAGACCATAAGCAAGACTTTAATCACACAATTCACTGCACTTTCCTATGCTCAGCCATTGCTTTGATGCCTCCAGAGCCCACCTACTTCCTATTTCGAGTTAATATTGAAGTGTTATTTCGCCTACCAAACCTAACCATTCCATCAGTGTCGTTTCAAGTGACAGGTTACATATAACAATCCTCTCGCACTCTCTGTGGCAAGCATTTAGTACACATGCTGTTAGTTGCATATCTTTTACAGGACGTAGCACTCAACCCCAGCATTTTTGGCTGTTCGTGATTCCAGGGCAAGTTTAAGTTCAGTGGCATGCCATTGCTTTCTGAACGACCAGCACCCATACCATTTCATAGAAACCAACCCAAGGCAGTCTGCTGCCAAATCGCCGGCAGTTGTGTTTCAAATGCGGCATGCGGGAATACGAACTGCATCTGTAACCCCTTTGCCAGCACATATGCTGTACAAAAGTAATATTACAACTTACGTGATATTGTAACCCAAACCCTCCCCCTCTACAGATTTCTACATTTAAACACATCCTATTCCCTTTTGATTAACTTGGCTAACTGATGTCCGTGTATGCTTTACCAACACAAATATTTATACTGCTCAAAAACTACCAGTTAACTTAATACAGAATGTAAATACTATAATCTGTAACAGATAACCAACAGTAAGATTTACCTATTGAACATAACTAGGCTATTTAAATCTCACTATTTGTTTTACTGACTAATCATTTACTTACCTAAACTATTCCTATGATTTCAAACTGTCATAAGACCGCACAAAAAGCGAGTCCACTTTTTGACTCTGGTTCTCTGCTTTTGTTGAACCCAAGAGTTCACCAAAAGTTACCATCACCAGGAATTATGGTATGTCAGACAGATTGTATGCGTGAATACCTTGCCTTAGTACTATGAGTTCTTACCCGTATGTCAACAACTACAGTACTCTGTCTATTCTTGGGTCTGTGTTTATTTCTATTCATATAACTATATCTTACCCGTATGTCAACAACTACAGTACTCTGTCTATTCTTGGGTCTGTGTTTACTTCTATTCATATAACTATATTCTATGTTATCTTAGATATAACCGTAATATCGGACTATGATGATATGTCTATAGATGGTTATGTAATTTATCTTATAGATGGTTATATAATGAATTCATCTTATACAGAGTTTTGTATACATTATATAAAGTATTTTATAGACTGGTATGTAATGTATCTTTATATAGATGTTTATGTAATTTGTATGTTTTTACACATTACATTAACATAGTACATTTGAGTTACTTTGGGTAACCTCTTTACTGTGTGGTTACTGATTTCTTGATCAGCAACTGGTCTATGATTTAAGTTCCATCAGGCTGACAGTTAGAGCATTGCTTTGCTGATCCAGCAGCTTCTGCAGTCTTGCCTTGTTCCCAATGTATCGGGGTTACCTTTCCTCTGGAGTAAATATGCAGGCCAAGAGACCATGCTGCATGGGCAACACATGGTCTCTGCAATTCAGATCCAGCTTTGTGTTATGGAGAGGTATAACATTTAAGGTGTACTTAATTGACACTGCATACTCCATCTATTGTGTGGGTACTCCATTTACTATGTGGGTGCTGTTTTTAATGTGTGGGTATTTATTTAGAATTGCCATTGCGAAGGTAGCCTTTTGCAAGATGAAAAACATACTGACCAACAAAAAGATATCAATTGAAACGAGAAAAAGAATGTTGAGATGCTACATAGAACCTATACTTTTGTATGGATGTGAAGCGTGGACAATAAGCAGTCAAGCTGAAAAACAGCTAATGGCTGTGGAAATGTGGTTTCTGAGGAAAATGCAAAGAATACCATGGACAGACAGAAAAACCAACGAACAAGTCCTTCAAGAAATAAATGAAGATAGTAAACTGATTAGAGACATTATTCGTAGACAGTCAAAATTTTTTGGGCATGTTTTGAGAAGAAATGAATTGGAGAACTTGGAGACAACTGGCAAGATCGAAGGGAAGAGACCAAGGGGAAGGCCGAGAAGTAAATAACCTGGATGGTTTGGCAAAGTGACATGGTTGAGACAGGAACACAGAGCTGATCCACGACTCTGGGGATCGAGTGAGATGGCAGAACATGACCGCCCACGCTTACCGGCATGGCACATGATGGATGGATTTATTTAGTTTGTCAGTGCTTCATCTCATGGCTGGGTATTGTGTGATTGCCAATTTTATTACGATTACCCAGTTAACTGAAAAATTGACTAGTAAGTCAGTTTATTAAGACTATCCAGTTTACTGAAGACGGTTTAATGTGACTGCTAAGTTTATTACGATTACCCAGTTTACTGCAAGTCCTTTACGCCAAGAGTGCTGGGTACTCAGAATAAGGATCACTTTCATTGCACACCAGACACAGGGAGAATCTCAGTGCAGTACACAAACTACACAGCAACCGCTAGAATCTAAGTGTGGGTCTCCTGAACCACATGTTTTATGTAGTCTTGTTTTGTGAATAGCCCCCCCCCCCCCCCCCCCCCCCCCCCCCCCCCGTTAAAAAAATATATGTAAATCTAGCTGTTTTGATATCTAACCACTGGAGAATTTGTAATGTGAGCAGTGTCGCCAGTCCTATTCCCCCCCACATCTCTTTTGTTATGCCTATTTTCAGTCTTATCCTTAGTGTCGATGAGTGATCTCGTGATATCTGCAACTCTCAGTGCTTGTGTTCTCCATCATTTTTGTCACACAAACCATCTCTGCTGTTTCGGTTGTTGTTTTTCCACCACTTTATTTAGATTATTTTTATCCGAAGAGGCCACACAACTGTCAGAAATAAGTAAAAACTCAGAACAGTCTAGTTCTGTAAACTCATCATACACTTTTATTTTCTGATAAGACAGTGAGATGAGGAGGAAGAAAAACAAATCAAAGACCCGTACAGCCTACAAGTTGTATACATGCTTCCACAATCTCTCACAGAAACAAGCACATCAATTGTTTTATTGGCCATACTAACCTCAGATTGAAGGCCATTTAAGGGTGGGTGTGGACCTGTTCAAACTGCAAAATTTGGTTTTAATTGGACTGCCTGGCTTTCATAAGTTTTGAAGATTCTACAATATACCCATCTAGTTTTATGCTGCTGCTTCTTGTAATTATTTTTTTATTTTATGTTGCAGTCAACACCAGCATTTTTCAGCTGCTGTTGATGTACTAGGCAAGTTTTTACATCCAGTAGTTTGCCATTGCTTTGTGAACGACCGGCTCCCACACCAACACGTTTTATATGTATCCTGTCAGTTTGATCTTGGCAGCCTTATAAAAACCATGTCAGCTACCGCTGGGTATAATAACAACAATTAGGTTTAGAATTAATGGCCAAACACATCTGATTGGTCCCCCCCCTCTCTCTCTATGGTATTCTGTTAGAAACATGATTTTTTTAAACTGGTGTCACAACACATGGGTGGATTCAGTTGACCCGCTACAGCAGTCAGCCATTGCATTGACAATGGAAGTCTCCAGAAAGAAATGCAGTGACTTGATACCTCTGGTGGAATTTGTTTTGTTGTTTGGGTAATTAAAACCCAATCTATGAATACTCTTAAAGATAATATTACTAGTTTGTACAATGGGAGAAATATCACTGGGCACTCGCATCAGATACAGACCTTAATTATTGCATCAATATTTACAGAAAGCAAATTCCTGTACATTATTTTACACATGTCCACGCACACAAAACAAGTCTTGCTAATACTGAGCAAGTGTTGTTACGAATATGTACACCAAAGCCAGAGATAAATTAATCGTATACATACAAACATTCTCGTTAGAAAACAATAATCATCAATTGTGAGCAAATAAGTTCTTGGGGGGAAAAACAGCTGTACAGCCATCTTTGTTGACCTCTGCAGGGAGAGGGAGACATTCAAACAGCCATGTAGGCATATGAGAGGAAAAAAAACAACAAACTACTACACTGATGCCTACTGGCAACATTCACACCACACAAACACCGACGCCTACTGGCAACATTCACACCACACAAACACCGACGCCTACTGGCAACATTCACACCACACCGACACCTACTGGCAACATTCACACCACACAAACGCCTACTGGCAACATTCACACCACACCGACGCCTACTGGCAACATTCACACCACAGAAACACCCGATGCCTACTGGCAACATTCACACCACACAAACACTGACGCCTACTGGCAACATTCACACCATACAAACACCGACGCCTACTGGCAACATTCACACCACACAAACACCTACGCCTACTGGCAACATTCACACCACACAAACACCGACGCCTACTGGCAACATTCACACCACACAAACACCGACACCTACTGGCAACATTCACACCACACCAACGCCTACTGGCAACATTCACACCACACCGACGCCTACTGGCAACATTCACACCACACCGACGCCTACTGGCAACATTCACACCACACTGACGCCTACTGGCAACATTCACACCACACCGACGCCTACTGGCAACATTCACACCACACAAACACTGACGCCTACTGGCAACATTCACACCACACCGACGCCTACTGGCAAGATTCACACCACACTGACGCCTACTGGCAACATTCACACCACACAAACACCGACGCCTACTGGCAACATTCACACCACACAAACACAGACGCCTACTGGCAACATTCACACCACACAAACACAGATGCCTACTGGCAACATTCACACCACACAAACACCAACGCCTACTGGCAACATTCACACCACACAAACACTGACGCCTACTGGCAACATTCACACCACACAAACACCGACGCCTACTGGCAACATTCACACCACACAAACACCGACGCCTACTGGCAACATTCACACCACACAAACACCGACACCTACTGGCAACATTCACACCACACCGACGCCTACTGGCAACATTCACACCACAAAACACCGATGCCTACTGGCAACATTCACACCACACAAACACTGACTGCCTACCGGCATCATACACACACACCAACTGGCAACATTCACACCATACAAACACTGACCGCCTACCGGCATCATTCACACACACACACGCCTACTGGCAACATTCACACACACTGGCAAAAAGGTAGGCATAGATCACATTAAACAGCCTGAGACAATCACTAGAAAAACTTCACACAACTGACCAATACATATTCTTGGAACAGACATATATCATCAATGTAAGCAAGTACATGTTCCCTCACAGTGTGCGTGTGCGTGCACACAAGCCCATCCACACACACGTACACATGTAGTCGATTCCCAACCCAAAGGTCAGGCAGAACTGCCCTCACAACACCAAGTGGAAAACCGCTGGCTGTAGATGGCATGGCAGTCACACTGTCCACAGAGCAAACTACCAGTGGAACCTTCTAGTAATATCAACTCTTGACGGTTTATACAACATACAATGGTTTACATTAACAACTCTGAACTCAAAGCACAGAAAGAGATCACCTTCACTTGAACGCAGTAAAAAGTAATTGAAGTCTATGGCACATACTGCAAGGGGGTTGGAAGTATTAGGTTTCACATACGCCAAGGTATAAAGACATGGGGGTTGGTTGACACCTTCCACAATGACTTTTTGCCATCTATCAGATTCCCATTGGGACAAAACAAACCTAATCCTATTATGAATTCTGGCCACTACTGATCAGTGCCCCCTCCATGCCCTGGCGGGGCTTTTCTATCAATCATATCAGGAAATGTCCTGCAAGGAGTGATGTTCAGACCACATCACCCAATGAATGATGCAAGGCAAAGATGGCTGCAGTGATGTTCAGACCACATCACCCACTGAATGATGATGGGACTCTTGACAATGGGATTTACACTGTGTGTTTAAGAGGGCTATGCTTTCCTTATTAAAATAGGGGGGCTGAGTAGTCTCAAGGTATGGTATCCACCTCGAGTGTTGGAGGTCTCGGGCTCGAGCCCCGGTGAGGGCCAGGATTTTTTCACGCAGACTTCTAGTAACAACATTTTCCCTGGTCCCTGGGTAGTGAGATTGGACGCCTGTGTGTATTGTTGCGCACGTAAAAAAAATCTCTTGGCAGTTGGAAATCGAAAAAGAGTAGCCTAACGGCGCTGACCAGGGAAAATTTCGAGTTAAAAATCTACCCCAAGTATTTCAGGATCCTCGCTGGTGCTACGGACTTCGTGCACTGAGCTGAGATTCTCTGGACTTGAGTTAGGAGAAGAAAGGGAGCACTTATGGGTTACACCCATGTGCTGTGATGTCGATCCGTCGACTAAACATAACTATTAAAATATAATAAACTTAATATGTGATGTTTGTGCAATACAAAAGAATAAAATAGTAAAATTATGCAATATAAATTTCAGTAACATAAATTATGCAGTATAAATTTCAGTAACATTACATATGGATTTTTCAACCCTTGGGAAAGAAGTGAGTCTCTGTGGTCAAGCCACACACCTGCCTCACATCTGAAGGTCACTGGTTCCTTTTGAACGCTCATCATTCGGTTCAGGAATGCACATTTTTCTTTTCTCCCAGAAGATACACAATCAATTTGTATCCAGTTGCCTGCCCCGCTCTAATGATTCAGATATCTACGAACAAACATTTACTACTCTTTCTTCTCTATCTGTTCTATCTCTATCTGATTAAGAATAGAAAGAGTTAATTGCAGTCTAACAACTCCACATACAAAAAATACAATAATGGCATTAGAAAACAGTTTGAAAACATATTGTAGATGTGTGTGCTAAAGCATTTGTTTCCAAAACAGAAACAAATGTTTGGAAGTCAATAAAGGTAAAGACAAATATCTTAGACAAAGTGAATTAAGTGGCATCTCCACAGTGAAGGTATAGCAATATATCTGTAATATGTGCCTCTTGTTATCAGGACATTGAAACATAGTTGTCTGTCTGTACATCTCATCTCCCCCACTGTAAGACCAGTACCACACAAGTGACTCCTCAAATAAAACTCAAGCTGCTACTGCATAGATGGATGACGGAGTCAATGAAGGCCACAATAGAAACAAACTTTAAAAACAAAAACTCCTGCCTGTCATCTTGCATTGAAAAGTAAGACAGGGCTTTTCTCATGGCACAAACTACCAAAAGGCTGTGTAGTTTAAGGTAAAGATGATCAGTTTTCAACTACAGCACTTTAAGATGAATAGGTTTCTTTAAAAAAAAAAAGTTACATAATAGCACTTTAAGATGACCAAGTCTTACTACTACAGAACTTTAACATGACCAATCTTTCTACTACAGCACTATAAGATGACTAGTCTTCCTACTACAGCACTTCAAGATGTATAGGTGTCTTTAACACTTCCAGATGAGCAGTTTTCCTAGGCAATTTCCAAACAGTCTGGAAAATGACTCAGTAATCTTAAGAGGCTGCACTGACCTCAGTGACCCTACTGGTTCTGAACAGAATCCTACCACAAGAGAAGACTCAACACATGGAACACATGTCTCAGGAAGGCAGCAAACACAAACTCTTACAACACCTCCCCAACATGGCAGGTCAGCTTCCACAGAGAGGCAGATGTTGGAACTGGCCTCCCAGGCTGACCCATCCACACCAGCGTACCAGGAAATTCTTGGGGAAGTAGAAGAGGCAGCTCACTGACCACATCCCTCACCCAGTGTCTTTACAAATCTGGCTCTAGCACCATATGGTCAATGTGCATTAAAACAGAGCTATTTACTTCATTGCACTGGGTGTTTATCTCATATGGCTCAGTCTTGGTTGCTTAGAGCCGCTCTGGCATCTACCCCTCCTCATAAAATGGGCACCGGAAAATTATCTGGAAAGTTAAACCAGGCCGCCGTAATGCATGCATGATGGGGCTTCACATGAAAACCTTAAATGGTTTATTTTTTTGTGAATATATTCTGCACAAGTAAAGAACACATGCAACATTGTTCAATGTAGTCACCACGGGGTTCAATGCAAGTCCTCCAGCGCCGATAAACTGCTTGGATTTCTGTAAGACAATTCTCTGGGGTCACTGATCGGTGTGTCTGACCCAACTGTGAACAGTCTGTTCCAGAAGTCACACCGTGCTGGACACTTGCTGGACTGACAGGCATGCATCACCATACTGGACCTTCATTCACTGATGAATGTCTATAGGTTTACCCCTTCACTGATCAAAACGCTGATAACAGAACACTGCTCCTCTTTGGTGCATGTCAAAAGTAGGGCGGCCATCTTTAAACTGTCATGATGCCACTGTGTTCGTCTGCAACGTCACATGCTTACAACTTTTGACAACCTTAACAACAAAATTGACAGGTTACAAGACAATGGCATGGTTATTGTCATTTCTATCACACTTTTAAGGTTTTCATTTGAAGCCCCCTCATATGAAGAAGGAGTGTTCTTCTCTAACCCCCGATGGAGTGCAGTGGTCTTCAACCATGCATGTATAAAGAAGCAGTAGAAGAAAAACAAAACCCACTATCATTGCAGCTCTTTCCATCCCATTTCTGTATTTCTCTAAATACCTTCTCCTTGTATTTCTTGGATTTCCCCATATTTCTTATACACTGTGGGCTCCACGGGAATGATTTTCTAGTTATGCTATTAACTGGCCTTCACAATGTGGAGCTGAATGGACTCTCAAGTTGTCAGCCTAGCACCCTGTGTCCTAAATACAGTCTGGAGACCCGGTAGTTGGGGTCCTGTAATGGGAAGCCAGTAATTGTGGATCAGAATTTTCATAACCTTTGTTTCATTATCTTGTAGCAACGTTATTAAAAAAAAAAACAATCACAGAAATAAGATAAGTGTAACAATGCGTGAAAACTTAATGAATTGGAAGCATGCTGCACCAAACATGGGGGAAAATCCCCAAATCCCATCCTTTGATTCAACAGAACTATAATCTATGAACTGCAAAGTTTTAACTATAACCTCTGAATTCTGAATATTTAAACATAACCGCTGAATTTTTCATATTTGAAGTTATATAGAAGTTAATTCCCTACCAGATGTTCTTCTACCACTGAACGTTGACATGTATGCAAAAACTGACACATCAAAGATACATGTATGTTTTTAAAATAAAAGGCCACCAGAAAGCATATTTAAAAAAAAAACACGGCCTCAGCTACAAAACAATGACAAAAAAAAGCTATAAAATAAAACAAGGCAATGTTATGCATAGAAATATTATGGAAGATAGTAGATATTGCATTTATATGTAATATTCTCAACATAACAGAGGGCAGAAACAAACACACATACATTGACAGTAACGTGTTTTCTGATATGAACAAAGTAATGTTAATACCATAACATAACAAATCTCGTTCCAAAGGGCTGAGTAGGAAAAAAATACAAATATATATATATATATTTATAATATTAACGAATAATATACACAACATAGTATATATTTCACATGAAAATATACGTTCTGCTTCTAATGTCTGAGAGCTATGATGGTATAATTATCACAGAGATGCTGGCAAGTCTGCCGAAATGTGAAAGTCAGATTCATGGCTGGCGGCGCTCATCGACGAGCGGGAGTCATCATTGATGCTCTCCAGACTCCCATTGTTGGCGAAACTGGAATCACAATTCTGGGTCCCAACATCGGAACCCGAGTGTGAACATGATCCAGACTTGCAGCGGTTGGAAAACTCCAGTGTTCCCTCTGTGGGAGAGACAAAAATAGAGTGTTGAAGTTGGTGATAAATTTACATAGTATAACACAAAGCAATAAATTCATATAGTATAACAAACAGTGATACATTCAGACATAATATAAGTCACAAATTAGTTATACAAATTCACTTAGTAAGATGTTAGCAAGGGATAAATTCATGTCATAAAGAAATACAAAACTGATAACGCAACTCATAATTTCTAGTAGTATTACAAGTTTGGGATAAAAGTAAGTGATAAATTCTAATGTAATATCAATGCAAGGGATAAATTAAGATAATTCGAGAAATATAAAAATTATAAATTAATATACAAATAAGCAATAGATTCACACATTTGTAAATATTTACTGCAAGGAAGTTTATATTCATTACTGGTCTTATTAAGTGTCTCATTGCACTGCATCCATCCATCATGTGCCATGCCGGTAAGCGTGGGCAGTCATGTTCTGCCATCTCACTCGATCACCAGTCGTGGATCAGCTTCATGTTCCTATCTCAACCATGCCATGTGGCCAAGCCATCCAGGTATTGACTTCTCAGTCTTCCCCTTGGTCTCTTCCCTTTGATCTTGCCAGTTGTCACCAAGTTCTCCAATTCATTTCTTCTCATAACATGCCCAAACAATTTTGACTGTCTACGTCTAATGTCTCTAATCAGTTTACAATCTCCATTTGTTTCTTGAAGGACTTTTTCATTGGTTTTTCTGTCTGTCCATGGTATTCTTTGCATTTTCCTCAGAAACCACATTTCCACAGCCATCAGCTGTTTTTCAGCTTGACTGCTTATTGTCCACGCTTCACATTCATACAAAAGTATAGGTTCTATGTAGCACCTCAACACTCTTTCTCGTTTCAATTGATATCTTTTTATTGGTCAGTATGTTTTTCATCTTGCAAAAGGCTACCTTCGCAATGGCAATTCTTGTTCTAATCTCTTCAAGGCATCTCCCATCAGATGTTATGACTGCCGAGATAACAGTATCAATTCACTTGTTTAAGACTATGCCCATCTACTCGTATATCACAACCGCATCTACTAAATTTTGCAGGTCCTGTTCATTGTCTGCAATCAAGACTGCTTCATCTGCATATCTAATGTTATTGATATATTGTCCCCCAATGTTGATTCCTTCCATATCTTCTATATTTCTGAAAATATTTTCACTGTACAGGGAAAAAAGATCTGGAGACATTACACATCCCTGTCTCACACCTCTTTTAATAGGCTGATTGATACTGACCTACATGGTTATCAATTCTGATGGCAGCTTGTTGTTTCCAGTATGTTTTTTACAAGTCTAAGGTCTTTTCCATCAATTTGTAGATCTTCAAGCATTCTTATCATGTCGACTGAATATCATGTGTCAAATAGCCTGGGTATCCAGCTTCAGCTATAATCTATCCTTTCCATGCCCTCCATTGCAATTATCCAGATTTCCCAGTAAGACAGCAGTTGACTGTTACGATGACACTGTAAACTGTCTGTAAGTCTTGTGATTCTTTCTGTAAGCCTCATAAAACTGCCTGTAAGCCTCATGAAACTGCCTGTAAGCATCATGACACTGTCTGTAAGCCTCGTGAAACTTCCATGTGATAGAGAATTAGCTGCCACAGTTGCTATCTTGTTGACCACAAATCCTACAATGTCCTCATTGTTTGTCTAAACTGGTATGGAATTGAACCTAGCCTTTAAAGTTGGAAGCTGTAGCAGCCCGTGGTCATGGATTCAATTCTACACAGATGCAGATGTTTAAATTCAACCCAGGCTACAATGTGTACCAGGAAAAGTCTGCGGAAATCAAGGTGGCCAAGATGATGATATCACCCACCGAGTGCTGATACAGCGACACAAATATGGCCCTAGTACCTAAGGTCCAATGTCTTACAGCATGTACACGGGTTGTTTACATGTATTGTACAGATCATTAAAGTTAGATCTGATACTGCAATGTGTAATGTTGATGATGATCAAATCAATGAACAAACTATTGTCAAAGAATTGGACATACAGGTCTGTCTAATAGTCTGCTCGTCTCTCACCTTTCATACATACTTTCACTCACACTCTCTTCGTGACAACATCAGACACTCACCGTTACTACTGAGATCAGTATTTGTTGCCTGGTCTCTGACGGCATGCTCCCTACACGCTTGCTCTCCGTTATGTTGCCGTTTCCGCCGGCGCTTATGCTTCCCGCTGCCACGCAAGTTCGAGCCGCCCGGTCCCAGACAGCCGGGAACTGTCCCAAAGTTGGACACCAGGACATGGGCCACCGGCGACGTTGGCATGGATGGTACCAGGTGGGTGCTGTACTGCTGACAGACTCCCGTCTGGCCAGCAAAGTCTATTGATGCTGAAGAATACATTGGTGACAGTCTTTCTAAGGAAGAATAGTGCGAGACCCCAACATGAGGCTGAGCCTGCAGGTGAGGCTGAGCCTGCATGTGAGGCTGATCATACGAGCCTGCCCAGTTGTAATCAAAGTGTCTGACTGGGCCCTGGCCGTTGCCATGGTGATCAATGTTTGGTTTAAACACAGGATGTGGACCTGTTGGGGACTGGAGTTCCCGGTCCCCAGGTTCGGAGTATTCGTGGTTCGCTGACAGTCCAAGAGAACCCGCCTCAGAGTAAAACGTGTTGGAGGTGTGAGGTGTGGTGCAGTGCTGCATGGAGTACAGCGACTTCTGTTGTACCATATAGGGAATATCTGAAACAACATCGAGTGTGGGGTTACAATCATGGATTTTAACATTAACATATGTAAGATTAGTGTTGGGATCTTTCAATCTGACATCATAAATGTGTGGTTAGTGTTTGACTGAATCTTTCAATCTGACATCATAAATGTGCGGTCAGTATTTGACTGAATCTTTCAATCTGACATCATAAATGTGCGGTCAGTATTTGACTGAATCTTTCAATATGACATCATAAATGTGTGGTTAGTGCTTGGATATTGAATATTACCACACAAATAAATGACTAATGACAACATATTTAAGTTCTACATCACAATTCTATGACTGCAGTTGTTTTCTCTGGGATCTTCCAGCCTGTGTACCTGCTATCTCAGAAAATGTATTCTTCTTTCATTTGCTTGAAATTTGTTTATACCTACAATGTTGTATTTTGTATGAATTTTACTGGTTTTTTTTTTTTTTTTTAGCTCTCTCAGTGTCCATAGAGTTTATCTTCTACTGTTGTTTCTCTAGACCAGAAGATTTTCCTAGATATGTCGTATTTTTGGTAGTCTTGGAGTATGTGATTTGCTGTCTGTGAAACCAATCCACATGTGCATGTGGCTAATTCGACAATCTTGAATTTTGTATACACGTGGTTGGATAATCTATTGTGTCCTGTTTAGAAGTGCAGAATAATGATTTTTTTTCTGTATGTCCACAAAATGGTAATTGTCTTGAGCTGGTGTTAGTGGCTTTCTGACTGATCTCATCATTCTTTTCTTTTGGTGGTCAGAAAATGTACCATAATTAGAACCTGAACCGGTAAAAAACCGGCACTTAAAGCTGGTACCAAAAGCCGGTGTTTTGCCACAATTACTCCACAAAATCACTACCCTCTCTGAAGCAGGGATCAGATGGCTCTCATGTAGGAAACCTGGTACAAAAACAATATAAATATGAAATGTTGATAAGAAGCAAAAGAGTCCCCACTTGGAGAAGCTAATTCAAAAGAGAGAAAACTATGTGGACGATACTCAATGCATAGTGACAATGACAGGTGGATGTTTAAACAGGTGACCGCAGGTACCATGAGCATGAGTACTCCTCGCTGGCTACTGAAGAAAGGCGACTGAGCACGTGGGAGCAAGTCCTGAGTGCAGTGATGTTGATGCTTGAACACATACTCAATGCTGACAAGAAAAAAAAAAACCCCCCGTTGAACATGTTGTGCGTCCTAGTCTTCCATATAATAACCTAAGAAAGACTGGCCCACTAAATCAAGATTAAACTCCAAGCTGTGTGGAACTAAAGAATAACTCCAAAAAAAAACAAACAGCTGAGCTTACCATGTAAACTGGCCTGACAAGTTAGTTATTTGGTAGTCATGGCTCCAACTTCACAGTAAAGGGTCACCCCAAAATTCTCCATTCCTGTGCCAGTGAATATCACACAAAGTGTTCCTAGCTGCCCCATGTAAAAAGTGGAAAAGATAGCAGTCCTGACAAACTAACAACATGCACAGGCATATATGCATAAGCCTGCTGCCAGAATGCCAACAGTTTGCCATGAAAATCACAGCTAATCGTCGATGGAAGTGGCAGTTTCTAAAACACTAGCAGTTGCACATACATTACTGCATAAGGCACAACCATCTAGTTCAACAACCAGCCGTCCACCATTTTTCTGAAAGTTAAAAATACAAACTACCGCGGACAGATGTAAAAGCATTTAACGTGAAATCCATAGCTCACAGTGTTGCTCCATGCACTTAGTAGCTAGGCGACGAACCATGGACAATCAATCCAATTTGAGGAAAATTAGTAAGCAAACAGTAGTCAGAAGCAAGAAAACTCTGAAGCCTTAACAGCCTATCCGCCATATTGGACTGGAAGTCTAAATGGACCCAACAATGTAATCATTAAAGAGGGCAATAGCAAGAAGAGAGACATGCAAGGAAAAGCAAAAACTTCCTACCTCCGTTACACCCATGATGGTTTATGCTACCCGTATGTGGAAACTTTTTCTCGGTGCTCCCATTCTCACCCACAAACCGGGGACTGGGCCCGCTGACTCCATTGCCCTGTGGAAATAATATGTACACATATTCAATCAATCACCCCATGGACAAGAATATGTGTACACATTAATGTAGTCTCTTACCTTACAGGCAAGCTTGAAAATCATGAAGCTTGCCAATAATTTCATTCCACAATTGTCTGTCCTGTGTTATTCTTATTACTTCCATGCATTTCGGCACAGACATATCTGTGTGTCAGGATGGTATTTCATATATTGTCTCATATTTAAGCCTTTCTACTTCAACCCCATTATTCCTCTCTAGTATTTCTCTTTGGTATTTCTACATGTCCTAGTGTGTGGCCAAACTATGAGTCTTGGCATGTGAATTACTTTGAGGAGTATTCTTTGCTCCATTATATTTGTCAGAACTGGTTAAATGTTTGGTGTTTTAGTCTAGCTGGTATGTATGTTTACATCTTGTAAAGGTCATAGGCAATCATGTCTCTGCACAGATCTCTGCCTGGTGTTGTGGATGATTTCCAGTTGAGTCAAGACCTGACATCACTGCACTCAGGGCAATCTCATAAGTGCTCAGTTCTCATCTTCAACAGCCAGCGTACAAGTTCTAATACTAATGGTGCCTGCTGTAATCTGATTATATGTCTGTCTTGCTTTACCTCTGAATGACGGCTGTCGACCAAATCCCCTGACCACCCACTACTGCTGTATTCACTCTAGACCAAGATAGTCTATCTGTTCTTCTGCATTATTCACATTCTCCCAGAGGGCCTTCACCAACCTGCCTTATCATGCATCAAATCACCCCTCAATGATGCGGCACCAGCCAATATGTCTGTCTGTTCATTTCAAACCACACAGAGTGTCCTAGAGAATAGATCCAGCGAACGCTCACAACTCGCGACCTCTGAGTCAAATCGAGCCATTCAGCACGAAGCATGCCAGTCTTTACCTTTGTCAGAATGCTTTGTGAATCAGTTACAATCATTACATGTGTATACAGTTTGTTCTCCAACCAGCGGAATGATTCCTACTGTTGATATTCCTTCATGCTATCATCCTAGACCATCCAGCATAATTTCTGTGGGTCTGCCTCTTCTACCGATGGTCCCACCAGTCGTCACGATGTTCTCCAATACCTTTCTTCTCAATATATGACCACAGAATAATGTTTGTCTCTTTCTGATAACTGTTTATAATTTTCTACGTACACATCAATATGTAAACAAAGCCATACATGTACTAAATCCGTAAATCTATGGGCCCGGACTCCCCAGTGCACACACCACATCAGATTTCCCAGTGCACACAACACACAGCAGTACAGACAGCCACCCATATCCTTCCAGTGTGCCACGTGTTTCTTCAAGTGGGGAATGAACACTGGCCCATACAGAGAAACATTCACATAAATCTATCTGGTAGTCTCAATAAGATACCAGCACCACAGCCACACAATGTGTCGCATGAAGCTATTTGGCAGTCTCTATAAGACACCAGCACCACAGCCACACAATGTGTGTCACATCTGATGCTAGTATACTGGCCCACACCTACTGATTGATTCGCCAAAATTTTAGTCATCTCCCTGAGCTCTAAGTTGGTGAATCTGTAATACCATTTCACTTCTAAGCTGTGCACCTTCTCTTCTGCAAACCTTCCATTTCGCCCACCTTCTACTCTGCATACCTATTCTAAACACCTTCTACTCTGCACACCTTTTTTCTACACACCTTCTCCTATGCATACCTATTTTACACACCTTCTACTCTGCATACCTATTCTACACACCTTATACTCTGCACACCTTTTCTATACACCTTCTACTTTGCACAAATTTTCTACACACTTACTCTGCATACCTATTCCACACACCTTCTACTCTAAATACCTTCTACTTTGCACACCTTGTACTCTACATATCTTCTACTTTGCACACCTTCTGTTGTACACACCTTCTATTCTGCATACCTATTCTACACACCTTCTACTCTGCATACCTTTTATTCTGCACAGACCACTAAATCATTTCAACTATATCAATTCATCCACAAACACATCAGATAAAACCAAGCCTGCATCACCAACATGCATGTACACATCAATATCAACAACCAACACAAGCATAAACAACCGGAGAACTAACATAGTAAAGCTTGGCTCTGCCATCCCCAGGGAACGCAGTCTGCATGTCGTACTCAGACAGAGGGTTGACGTCGATGTTCATGTGCTTGTGTCCTTCCAGTGGCGGCCCGTGCCCGTTGGACATCGGGGCACTGCCATTGGCGGGGTAGAGAGTGCCATTGGGTTTGATGAGGGCACTGTCCGTGAAGATGCACTGCGACTGGTCTTGGAACTTCTGCTGACACCCTCCAGTCAGACCTGTCGATGAGAAACCAATGTCCCAGCTTTAGATATGACTTGTGGGGGGGGGGGGGGGGGGGGAGAAGTTCACTGTAACCTAGCTGTGAAAATACAATGTTCAAGACTGTGGCGAAGTGGTTCCGCCGCCTGCCTCAGTCTTCAAAGGTTGTAGATTTGATTCTGGGCCAAGACATTCAGTTCACGAGTGCAATTTTCTCTGAGATACCTGTGGGTCGTCACTGGAGCTACAGTTTGTGCTTTGTGTGACGCTTTCGGCAGGCCATCCTGCGGACAGAGACATATGAGATCAAACCTGGTGCAATAAATTTGACCCTCTTGTCTTTAAAGGCAATGAATACAAAGGTAAAGTAGCCCCATAGCAGATACAACCATTGGGGTCTGGAGTTGAGTTGAGTTGAATTGAATTAAGTTGTTGAGTTAGATTAAGAACCAACATCACAGCACTCAGGACATTGCCTACGTGCTTCATCCCCATCTTCAACAGCCAGTGAAGAGTCCCAGTACTAATGGTACCAGTCTGAAGTGTTAGGCCTGAACATATTCTAGGCCATGACGTATGAGGTGGGATGTTCAGCTCCCTTTCTCTGCTGGGAGTTGAACCTGGACTACTTTAGTTTTGACAGACAAGTGCACTAACCACTATACTTCCAATAAATACAATGACAAGCAGAAAGTGCTTCAAGTTAATGTTACATGTGTATGATCACAAACAACTGAGCGAGTTGTAATCATTTGCTGTTTTTGTCTGCTGATTAAAAATGATTTTACTACAACATTCACAGTGTCATTTGCATTCATGTGACTGTAAAGTTGACTATTTTCACCTGGGCCCCAGAGTTGTGTTTGCCCTGACCTTGGTGTGTTTCCTAACTTCTACTGTTGGGACTTATAGCTGGGATTTTTCCCTGCAACAAGTTACATGACCATCTTCTAAATTATAAAAGACAAACATAAGACACTTATCCTCCATCTTCTAATTACTGTAAGGGCACCTTGCCATCTTGATAAACGATAGTTTCTTACACTGTGCTTAAAAAAAAGGTATAATATCTCCATAGCACAACGCTTGGGCTGAATTGTAGAGACTAGTGCGTTGGCCATGTAGCATGATCACTCTCTTGGCCTGCCTTGTTTACTCCAGAGGAAAGTTAACACCAATACATCTTCAACAATACAAGCTGTAGAAGCTGCCGGATCAGCAAAGCTATACTCTGTCCACCTGTCATAGCTTCGATCTTAGACCAGTTGCCGACCGAGGCTTAGGACTTGGTCTGCCCTGCGATGACATTTAGTCTTTAGCTTGCATTTCCCTGCACCATGATAAGGCTTGTACCCTCCACCCAACCATCGTCTAAATTATAAAAGAGCACTCACTTCTCCTCTTCTGCACCATGATAAGACTTGTACCCTCCACCCAACCATCGTCTAAACTATAAAAGATCACCCACTTCTCCTCTTCTGCACCATGTTAAGACTTGTACCATCCACTCAACCATCATCTAAACTATAAAAGATCACCCACTTCTCCTCTTCTGCACCGTGATAAGACTTGTACCCTCCACCCAACCATCGTCTAAACTATAAAAGATCACTCACTTCTCCTCTTCTGCACCATGATAAGGCTTGTACCCTCCACTCAACCATCGTCTAAACTATAAAAGATCACTCACTTCTCCTCTTCTGCACCATGATAAGGCCTGTACCCTCCACTCAACCATCGTCTAAACTATAAAAGATCACTCACTTCTCCTCTTCTGCACCATGATAAGACTTGTACCCTCCACTCAACCATCGTCTAAACTATAAAAGATCACTCACTTCTCCTCTTCTGCTGCCTTTGCTTCCACCAGCACATTGTGATGAGGACAAACAGTGCCAGAAGCAGAGCCCCGAGCACCACTCCCAAGATGACAGGGTTCTCCAAGGTGTCACTGCTGCGTCTGCCCGACACTGGGCTCTCTGTGCTCACCTCCACCTCCTTCAGGGGCATCTCCGGCTCTGAATAGTCTTCCGCTAAGGAGGCATCTGTAAATGAAATACAGAAGTGCTTTAAACAAGTCCGGAACAGATTCCTGTCTTCTACAAGTTAAAACAGGACCCATTTGACACGTCTTGTGCATATGGTAGTAATCCCATAATTCTTTTTTAAAGACCAATCGGAAATTGAGCAGTGATGTGGTCAGTGTCATGCGAGGCCACTTTACTTCCCTAGACACTTCCTGGTGTCCACTTCAGACAGGACTAACCTGGGAGTCCAGATTTATTTATAAATCAACCTCGAAGACAATTCTAAGATCATGAGGCTGGCAGGCAGGTGTGTATCATGCCAGGGAAACAATAAAATCAATATATAACCATCCATAAGACTAAAATATCACCACAGAAGGATCAAATACACTCAACAACTGACCAGAGAGTCAAATACACTCAACAACAGGTCAAATACACTCAACAATTGACCAGAGAGACAAATACACTTAACAACTAACCAGAGAGTCAAATACACTCAACAACTGACCAGAGAGTCAAATACACTCAACAACTGACCAGAGAGTCAAATACACTCAACAACTGACCAGAGAGTTAAATAACACTCAACAACTAACCAGAGAGTCAAATAACACTCAACAACTAACCAGAGAGTCAAATACACTCAACAACTGACCAGAGAGTGAAATACACTCAACAATTGACCAGAGAGTTAAATAACACTCAACAACTGACCAGAGAGTTAAATAACACTTAACAACTGACCAGAGAGTTAAATAACATTCAACAACTGACCAGAGAGTTAAATAACAGTTAACAATTGACCAGAGAGTTAAATACACTCAACAACTGACCAGAGAGTTAAATAACACTCAACAACTGACCAGAGAGTTAAATACACTCTACAACTGACCAGATAGTCAAATACACTCTACAACTGACCAGAGAGTTAAATACACTCTACAACTGACCAGATAGTCAAATACACTCTACAAGTGATCAAAGAAGGATGAAATAACTCTCTAAATAAATCACCAGGAAGAATACAATCAACTCAGAGTGTCAACCAAGAAGGATCAATTCATGCAGCCCTTGTTGTTATCCTTCCACTGAAAGAAGATCTCTCTTACCTGGTGTGTGGACTGGCTGGACAAGAAAGCAGTATGGAGCTGTAGGAAACCTACCCTCTCTCACCTGAGACTTGAACTTACACCCCTACATTGGCAAACGCCTGACTACTACAGCTTCTTATGTTGTTCTATGAATGAAGTAGTCTTACACATCAATAGACAGATACATTCAAATGACTGACTACCACAGCACCTTATGTTGTTCTATGAATGAAGTAGTCTTACACATCAATAGACAGATACATTCAAATGACTGACTACCACAGCATCTTATGTTGTTCTATGAATGAAGTAGTCTTACACATCAATAGACAGATACATTCAAATGACTGACTACCACAGCACCTTATGTTGTTCTATGAATGAAGTAGTCTTACACATCAACTGACATAAAATCAAACGGATAAATACATAGTTATCATCAAGTGCCTCAGCGACTGGCACAGACGATCATGCTTCTCCATATTTGATGATCTCCAACATCATGTACCAGTTTGTATGCTGACTCTCTTTTGTGAAATGACAACAGGCTATCAAGGATCGTCTCTCTATGTCTTCCTCTATCTCTTTCCACAACAAATCTTTCCTGTTGTCACAATATATTATAGCTTCTGGCTTATCATAATGAGGCCCAAAACATTACGGCTGCGCCTTTCTGATGTTTGTGATAAGCTGTCTTTGCATATTAGCCTCTTTCAAAACATTAAGAATTAAAAATAAGGTGTAAATAATTCAGAAAAGATAGATAAACCCCCAAACTTTCACAAGATACAGATACAATCAAACTAACAAGTCACCAGAAGAAAAGATAAAATACAATTCAAAAATCACCTGAAAAAAAAATAAAATACAATTTAAGAATCACCAGAAAAAAAGATAAAATACAATTCAAGAACCATCAAACAAGATAAAATACAAAACAAGAATCATCAGAAAAAAAGATAAAATACAATTCAAAAACCACCAAACATAAGATAAAATGCAATTCAAGAATCATCAGAAAAAAATATAAAATACAATTCAAGAACCATCAAACAAGATAAAATACAATTCAAGAATCATCAGAAAAAAAGATAAAATACAATTCAAGAACCACCTAACATAAGATAAAGTACAATTCAAGAATTACCAGAAAAAAGATAAAATATAATTCAAGAAAGAAGGATTAAATCAAACCCAACATTTAAATCAGGATAACAACAAACTAACAAATCAATAGACAACTACAGTTCATAGATCTTACCTTGACCTCTCAGCTTGGTTGTCTTCACCACCTGGTTGCTAAATTGGCTTCGTCCGACTGTGTTAAAGCTCTGCATTCGGATATTGTAGGGCGTGTTGGGCAGCAGGTCCCGGATGACATCGTTGCGGATGCCTGCTCCAGGAATCAACTTCTCCTTGTCCTCACTGCCCCCAAAAGGTTTGTAGAAGATAATGAATCCCTCTATCGGAGAGGCTGACTCTGCCTTGTACTGGAGGACAGAAAGAACATCAATCTTGTAGGTTTCACTGTCAGTAAAAACAAACATCTCACGAAACAAATAAAACTAGTATGTCAAATTTATTTACATGTCCTTTACATGTCCTGTTTGTGATTTACTAGGCATTTTTACGTTCACTTGCTTGATATTCCGTTCTTAATGACCGACGCTCATACCATTTTATAAAACAAGTGCAAGGTGATCTGCTCCCAAATTGCCTGCAGCTGCTTTGAGCTCGGTATGTTTGGAATTGTGATTGTGAATTGTGGTGTAATCCTTTCGCCATATCAGAAAGTCACTAATCAGAAAGTCCATTAATCATAAAGTCCCAAATCAGAAAGTCACAAACCTGAAAGTCAAAAATCAGAAAGTGTGTTACTGCAGTCTGTAAGAGAAGCACAGAACAGTAACACTGTAATCCACCATGCAACTGGTGCAGTGACTTAGGGGACAATAAAACTGCATTTAACAATTCTCTGACACACCAAGCTGAATGTTCAACATCAGCCACAGGTGATTTAGAAGCAGACAGCTTTGTATTGATTTTGATGTTATGAGGTGTCAATCTTACAGCAAGAAATGGCAAAATACTCAACTAACATTGTCCAGTAAATGATAAACAGCCACTAAACACTGGGGTTGGTTGCAATGTTCTGTAAAGTACATGAAACTAGCTTTAACCTACAGTGTAGGTCATTAGAGGCGAATAAGGAGGGCTAAAATGTATTTCACAAAATAACATATCTGATCACTTACAACAACAAACAGCCATGTTAGCAGTACAAGAGGTAGCTAGCTACCCACATTTATGAGTTAGAGCTCCTTACACATGCACATTTAATGTCACCTTCAAATATGACTAGCATAAATACTGTGCTCTATCTGTATTATAGTTAAGATGTTCCGGTATCCTCTCTTATGATTCCTGACTATATTTCTTGAATTATAGAATTTGTGTGCATTTGTTTTTGCTTGATGAGGAACACTGAGCAAGTGATTCCTCCCTATTAAGGTCTCCACGGTGAAGTGACTGAGCTGCCTGACTTGCGCTGCGGAGGCTGTGGGGTTGCTTCTGGACTCTACCATTCAGTTCAAAAGTGCAATTTTCTCCAAGACTCCCGAGGGGTCATCACTACGGAGTTCATGCTACGTATGATATTTCTGGCAGGCCGTTCTGTTGAAAGACACTGAGCTATACGGGATAAAACCTGGTGCAATAAAGTCGAACCTCATGCCTTTGAATGACTGCTCTGACAATCTTCCAATAATCATAACCTACCTGCCACTTGACGCCTATCCCATAATTCTGCTGGAAAACGACAGGTTTTGCCTCAACAATGGTGGGGGCTGTGTCAGGAGCCCTGGCTTGTGCGTGTGGCTGCACTGACAGTTTGAAGATGGGAGTGTTGGCCGAGTTTTTGTTGTCGTTGTCTTCATATACGGCCAGAATGCGAAACTTGTAAGATCCTCCTGGAAAAGATGTGATCTGGGTTGTAGACTATATGCATACATTTGTGTAAATGATCACCTACCTGCAACAGATGATGACCTGAATCACATCATTACCACAAACACCTTCACATCATTACTAACCACCCCCACATGGTTATAAACCACCCCTACATGGTTATCACCCATCCCCAGACGTCACTACCAACCACCCCCACACATCACAACAAACCCCAGAATTGCCTTACAGATGAAATTAGAACCCTGTCTCTGGCTGAAAATGAATTAGTTCTGCTACAGAATGTATTTTAAGATGTGTCCCAAGCAAGTATCATGTGTTATGTTAATCAGGTTTGATCTTAGCATGCTAAAGAAATCTGGCCATTTATTTTAATATAATGTACAGCATATGGTTTATACGATGTGTATATATGTTGCCTGTTTGAAAGTCATACACAGGCAAATTTTCATTGTGGTTACTTTCCCCCCATATGCATCTCTTTGTCAAAACTTTTGTCAGTGAATTTGTGATTGTGAGTGAGTATGTGTAAGCGAGAGATTGTGTATTTGTGTTATTGAGTGGGTACATAACCGTGAGAGCTTGTGCATATAATATAAGTATGTGTATGTGAGGGAGTCTGTATTTGTGTTACTGAGTGGGTACACAACCGTGAGAGCTTGTGCATATAATATAAGTATGTGTATGTGAGGGAGTGTGTATTTGTGTTACTGAGTGGGTACACAACCGTGAGAGCTTGTGCATATAATATAAGTATGTGTATGTGAGGGAGTGTGTATTTGTGTTACTGAGTGGGTACACAACCGTGAGAGCTTGTGCAAATGATATATGTATGCAGGTATGTATGTGTGCGTATGTGTTTAGTATGTGTTTATGAATGCTTGTGTGACGTGTATCTGCCTGTCTCATATCATGCTAATATGCATTGTTTATGTTTACAAAATTAGTTTGAAAATGTTTTTTTCCTATGTGAATGTCATTCATTCATACAGTAGCAGGTCCTTTGCAGAACCTCGCTCACATAACAAACCTCAGGAAAACCTCTCGATCATAAGCAAGATGTCCTGCGTTCGATACACCCATCTGGAGATCATCCGCCACATCCTGCACCAATTTTCTCTTTGACCTTCCTCTTCCTCTCTTCCCAGGCATATACCCCTCCATTATTGTTCTCTCCAAACTTTCATGACGTTTCAAGTGACCAAAATATATCAATTTTCTTTGTTTTACCGTCTTTAGTAGCCAACCCTCTTCAATATTCAGCTCTTGAAGTATGAATGCATTTGTTCTTTTCTTTACCCAAGATATTCTTAGAACCCATCTATAATATTTATATTCAAAAGCATTTATGCGCTGTTCAGCTTATTTAGTTAAGTGTCCAGGTCTCACAGGCGTATGTTGCAATGGGAAAGATGCATGCTCTTAAAAATCTAATTTTTATAGTTCTACCTGTCCCACTCTATAATTTATTAAGTTGTTTTAGTCTTTGAAGAGCAGCTGCGATTTTCACTATTTCTTTGGGTTGTGGTTATTAAGTTTTCTATACCAGTCTGTGATGTGGATAGTAATACTGTATCATCAGCATATCGAATCTCTGGTATTTCATGACCACTGATAGTTAAGGCATCATATTGCTTACTGGTTATATCAACTCTTGACATTTATCATTTCATTTTTGGCGTACAGGTTAAACAAATAGGGTGACAGCACACAGCCCTGACGGACTCCTTGCTTGATGTCAAACCAATCTGATGTCTCGCCATCTATTCCAACCGCTGCTTGTTGTTCTAGATAGAGCATTTTTATAAGTTGTACTACATGTGATGGAAAGTCCATATACCTCATGATTACCCAAAGTTTCTGATGTACACAGTCAAATGCCTTTGAATAATCCACAAAACATGAGAACAGGTTGACATTAAATTCTCTGTACTTGTCTATTATTAAACACATGTTGAGTATGTGATCTCTTGTTCCTCTTTCTTGTCTAAATCCAGCTTGAACCACGTTAATCTCTTCTTCCATTTTCTTACAGTCTTCCCATTATGATTTTTAGTAGAATTTTAGTTGCACGACTGATCAGGGCAACAGTTCTATAGTTGGTGTATAATTTCAGGTTGCCCTTTTTTGGTATTGGAATGAAGATAGTGAATGTAACATGCACAATTGATGAATGAAAGATGAGTGACTGGAAGGGCCGAATGTAAGACGAGCCGAGCCTGCGTGCCCAATTTGAAAATAAAGCGTGCCCTTTGAAAATAAAGTTTGTTTGACCGTTCTTTTCAGTTGTTCTGACAGGGTTAATCTGGCAATGACTAAGTTCAAAATCACAACCACTGACCTGACTTAAGATTGGAGACTTCGAATTGCCTCGTCTCTGTTGGCAGGTGAGCATCACTGGTGCGCCAGGGACCCTTCTCTGGGTTCATTTCCTTGTACTGAACCTTAAAGAACTTAATGATCTGACCATTGCCCTTGTCCAGCACTGTCCAGTTGAGCATGACGGAGCGGTCAGAGAGCTGGACGACTGTGGGCACTTTTGGGGCATATTTGGCTGCAAGAAGGAATGTGGGTTATACGATGAACAGGAGGAATATTTGTGGTAGCAGAAGAAAGACAAAGACATCTGAACAAAGCCAAAACTAACAATAGGTTGTACAATGTTTTGCCTGGCACAGTTCACTATAGCATACCAGATGCATATTACAGAGCTAGATAATATGAGGTATATAGATGAATACTTGTACTACTACTGCTACTACTACTATTGCTACCACTACAGTTACTATAAAGATACTACTGCTACTATAAAGACACTACTGCTACTATAAAGGCACTACTACTACTATTGCTACCACTACAGTTACTATAAAGATACTACTGCTACTATAAAGACACTACTGCTACTATAAAGGCACTACTACTACTATTGCTACCACTACAGTTACTATAAAGATACTACTGCTACTATAAAGACACTACTGCTACTATAAAGGCACTACTACTACTATTGCTACCACTACAGTTACTATAAAGATACTACTGCTACTATAAAGACACTACTGCTAATATAAAGGCACTACTACTACTATTGCTACCACTACAGTTACTATAAAGATACTACTGCTACAATAAAGACACTACTGCTACTATAAAGGCACTACTACTACTATTGCTACCACTACAGTTACTATAAAGATACTACTGCTACAATAAAGATACTACTGCTACTATAAAGACACTACTACTACCACCACTAAAGCTACTATGACATTACTGCTACCATAAAGGCACTACTACTACTACCTCCACCACCACTTAAAGCTACTATGATGACACTTTTTGGGTGTGCATATCCTATTTATAGGACATTGCAGTCAACACCAGCATTTTTCAGCTGCTGCTGATGTCTTGGTAAGTTTTACGTTCAGTAGTTTATGATGACACTACTGCTACTATAAAGACACTACTGTAACTACTACTAATGCTACCACTACAGTCACTATGATGATACTAAAAAGTTAGTTGCATATCCTTAACAGGGCTTCACAGTCAACACCAGCATTATTTGCTGCTGTGATCTCTTGGCAAGTTTACATTCAGTAGTTTGCCATTGCTTTCTGAACGACCGGCACCCAATACCATTTCGTGAAAATACCAATGCTAGGCTGTCTGCTGCCAAATCGCAGCATATGTGTTTCAATGCGGGTATGTGAGATTACAAACTGCATTCATAACCCCTTCACCACAGCACTACTGCTACTATAAAGTTACTACTACTACTACTATGATGCCATTACTGCTACCATAAAGACACTACTACTACTACCACCACCATAGTTACTATGATGACACTACTGCTACTACAAAAGCCAACTACTACTGCTACTACAAAGGCACTACCACTACTACCACTAAAGCTACTATGATGATGATGCCACCACTGCTGCCACCACCACCTTGAACTATAACTACTTCCACTACAACTACTACTACCGCCACAACTTTCTCTACTGCTACATTCACTTCCATTACTACCGCCATAATTTTACTTCAGTTTCACCTCATATATTACTCTAAACACACACAAGATAATAGAACAATTCTCACGCTTCTCCTTGCCACCATGTCCTCCTGTGCCATTCTTCTTTTTCTTCTTTCTGTCTCTCAAGCTGGCAGTTTTCCGCCTCCCACTTTTTTTTCTGTCTCTGCGTTCATGTGGCTGCCGCTGTTCTTCGAGCCTGCCAACACCTGAGGACTCCACAGCATCTTCATCATCTCCCAATAGTGAACTCTTGCCTGCAAGACACCGTTAGAATCTCCAATGAAATCAAACCATTATTTAGCTACTATACTTACTAAACCTGGGCATGACAGAAAAAGAGAAAAGACAAAAATCACAACAACATAAATGAGATTCCTGAGAATATTACTAAATATATCAAGAAGAGAGAAAATGAGAAATGAAGAAATCAGGACAAAGTGGGGGTTATAGAAGCGCTAGATTTTATAAGAAGGCTGCAAGTCAAATGGTTTGGCATACTACAACAAGCAATGACGTACAGACCAAATGGACGCAGAAAAAGAGGATGACCACGTAAATGATGGACAGAGGGAATAGCAGAGTCCACTGGAATCTCGATACATGAAGCCCATAAATGGGCACACTCCCACTGTTTATACTTCGCCTCGACACAGCAAGGTACAAGAGGAACAAGATGAGATGAGACTTATTAAACACCATCAACAACACATCTTTCTATTTTGAATAATGAAAACACAAACAATAGACTGCATGATTTATTGCCTGGCACGTTATACTGCATCTCGTCAGGTACATATTGCAGAAATCATACAACATAAAATAAAGTAATTAGATAAATCCTTCAAGCTGAAATATACAACATACATATTTTTTGTTTTTGTTTTTTAAATTCGCATATCCTTTTACAGGACATCGCTGTCAACAGCAGCATCTTTCAGCTGTCTGTTGATCTCTTGGCAAGATTACGCTCAGTAGTTTGCCATTGCTTTCTGAGCGGCCGGCTCAGTATCCCGCAAGTCACGAGCGGGGGTCGAACCGCCTCAGCTCTCGCTCCGCTACGAGACTCTGCGTGATAAACGGGATTACAGAGAGAAAGTGTTGTAGCCCCTCAGCCAGAGAGACCGATACACACAGTAATTTCAACTGTCTCCTGCAGTAATTTTAAACTGACTCATGTTTTTATTTTTTGTTTGCACAAAGTTGGATTCTTTTTTATTATTTTTTTGTGCTCGCTCGCTTTGAACTCAAGCGTAGGCCACACACAATTTATAGTAGTGATGGACTGAATGGCGAACCCACTCTGACTTCAGGGGTACTTGTAATTTACGTCCCCAAGTCAAGGACGACAGGTCAACATTTTAGATCAGCTGTCTGGTGTAGGGGTTGAACTGCTTACCTCAGCATCAGCACACCGGATGTTTAAGAACACACGTTCTTATCCATTCGGTCGTGCGGACCTGCAAGTTTCTGTACATGAACAGCTCAAATTATTATATGAATATGTGTGTTGTATATTTAAGCTTGAAGGATTTATCTTATTACTTTATGTTGTGTGATTTCTGCAGTATGTATCTGATGAGATGCAGTGAAAAATACCAGGCAATAAATCAAACAATCTATTGTTTGTGTCTTCGTTATTAAAATTCGCTATGGGAAAACACTGTTTAGAAAATCTTCATATTGTCCATGTTGTTGTGCTCCTAGATACAGTATCTGTCCACAGCCTCTGTCTCATGAACTTTCAATAATTTCTGACACTACTGCAGCTCCATGCCATGATATCACACTGTCCAGCATTTCCTCTCTAGGTCCATCCCAGCCTCTCCTCTCTAGGTCCATCCCAGCCTCTCCTCTCTAGGTCCATCCCAGCATCTCCTCTCTAGGTCCATCCCAGCATCTCCCCCCCTCCAACTTTGGTGTATTCACAACATACTACATCTTTCCTCTTCTCATGACATGCCCAAAAAATGTGGACTGACTTCTTCTGATGCATGTAACCAGTTATTTTTGTGTTAACTTCTGTCAAGATATCTTCGTCATGCTTACTATCTGTCCATGATCATTCTTCTGTAAAACTCTCTGCAGCATCTGCATCATTCCTCACTTATCTGCTTAATTTCCATGATTCACTTCCAGACATCATGACTGACCGTATATGTAATTAAAACTTTCTTTCTCACCACGGTTGTTAGATATAATGCATGGAATAAACTTAGATAAATAACTTCATTTCAACACACTCAATCCGACATCATCATATCTTTTATTCATGCTTCTACCGTAAAAAGGCTGGAGTCACATGGTGGTTGCGACGTCCACCTCTGGATTATGTAGACCTGGTTCGATTCTCAGGATGGACCATGTGGATCTTTACAATATAAGAAAAGTTAAGTCATTAAGTGCCACTAACCTGACTGTGACAATGGAGATGGCCTGAGCTGACCCCCGACCTCTAACCTCACAACACCATAGGCTGTTCCCAGTCTGTTGGTGGCCATACACTGGTAGATGCCTGCGTCTGCTGCTCCCACGGCTGCCAGAACTAGTTGCCCTGGCAACAATATACACACGTTGTAGTGGCAGGTTGTAAGAGAGAGATAGAGAGGGAGAGAGAGAGAGAGAGAGAGGAGAGAGAGAGAGGAGAGAGAGAGAGAGGAGAGAGAGAGAGAGAGAGAGAGATGCAGGGAGGAGAGAGAGAGGGAGAGGGAGGGAGGGTGTGTGTGTGTGTGGGGGGGCAGTGTTAGATACATGTATGTGGATGTGTGTATACTGTATGTGACTATTACATATGTGTGTATAATGTATGGGACTCTTACATATGTGTCTATAATCTATGTGACTATTACATATGTGTGTATCTGTATGTGACTATTACATATGGTGAAGCCATGGCTGATAGCTTACAGTACCCACTTCTGGCTCTGAAGGTACAGGCTTTCATCACCACATAAGGCTAATAATTTCTCCAAGAAACATCGCCACCTATTGACATCACACACCCCCAAAATCTTATGGGTGGTGAGATCAGACACCTAGCCTTCCCGATCAAGGACTAAAAATATGAGGCCCTGTGAACAAGTTGTACACATTAAAAAACCTGCGGCAGTTGTGAATAGCAAGGAGCAGGCTATAAGGCCACATCTCTGGCAAAATTGTTAGGAAAGAAAATCTAGCCATGAGTAGATAGACCTTGTACAGACGCTCCCTAGAGGAAACAAACCTGAAACAAGTGCATGCCAAACCATCCATCCATCCTTTTTGCAAAACAAAAAATAAAAACCAGAAACTTTCCACCTCGTTCAACCAGCCAGAGTGGTGTTGGTTATAATTGTAGTGGTTCAGTGTGTGATATAAATTGTTCTGGTTCTTTTGCGCATAAAAAGACTTCTACAGATGCGTGTCTGGCTGGATTCCTTTTTTCCCATCATTCTATGCCAAGGTCAGACACACTTTATCTATGAGGTTCTTAACTATGTGTTATATGCACTATCCTCGAAAGATGAATGAAGGAAGAGGAAGAAGAAGAAGTACTGCTGAAATATGTGTGTTCCTTGTTGGTGTGCTTTCCCCCCCCCCCCCCCCACCCCCCCATTTGTTGAGCTTTCTAATTCATATTTTGTTTTTTTATTCCTACTCCTATATTTTGATAACCACTGCAATCCTGGGAGGTAACTCTCATGTCCCCAGCTATGAAGGGGAGGCAACAAATCCCTGCCACTTCCCAGGCAGACACAATAAATCACCACACTCTCAACTCTCACAGAAGCATACACCATCTCCCTGTAGTAAAAGGATTACTATTGATCACTCCATCCATCTCTGCTAGGAACAACAGCTCCACTAAAGACCTAGCAGCCAGCTAGAAGCCAGAAAATGTTTTATCTTCACTGGAAACTCTAGTTTATCTTCTGACCTGACCACCATTTCTGAAGCTAAACAATAAACAAGTCCCCCAGAAATGTGACTTGTCTGGGGGAGATGCATCCTGGGCACCTCTGAATGTTGGCCTACATGTGAAGTGTCTTCAGTGTGATGATGGATGTGCTTGCTTACACTGCTGAGTCAGCAACTAGCAGGGCATGAGTGCTGCCTGACTTCTCCCAACTCCTCTACATATCACTAGGCAGAAAGGGGGGGGGGGGGGGGGGGGTGGGGGGAAGAAGGGAGAAGAGAGAAGAAAGGAGATGCTGAGCCAGCTGATATTAGATTTAAGTTACTAAAATAATATTTCTATCTCTCTCTCTTGCTCACTTTCTATATGCTTGTCTTTCTTTGTCTGTCTTTCTTGCTTTCTGTCTGAGTCTCTCTAACATTCTGTGTTTGTCTGTCTCTGTCTTAGTCTCCCTTGCTTTCTGTCTGTGTGTACATCTCAGTCTCTCTTGCTTTCTGTCTATCTGTCTGTGTGTTCATCTCAGTCTCTCTTGCTTTCTGTCTGTCTGTTCATCTCAGTCTCTCTTGCTTTCTGTCTGTCTCTGTTCACCTCAGTCTCTCTTGCTTTCTGTCTATCTGTCTGTGTGTTCATCTCAGTCTCTCTTGCTTTCTGTCTGTCTCTGTTCACCTCAGTCTCTCTTGCTTTCTGTCTATCTGTCTGTGTGTTCACCTCAGTCTCTCTTGCTTTCTGTCTGTCTCTGTTCATCTCAGTCTCTCTTGCTTTCTGTCTGTCTGTCTGTTCATCTCAGTCTCTCTTGCTTTCTGTCTGTCTATCTGTTCATCTCAGTCTCTCTTGCTTTCTGTCTGTCTCTGTTCACCTCAGTCTCTCTTGCTTTCTGTCTGTCTGTCTGTTCATCTCAGTCTCTCTTGCTTTCTGTCTGTCTGTTCATCTCAGTCTCTCTTGCTTTCTGTCTGTCTCTGTTCACCTCAGTCTCTCTTCCTTTCTGTCTGTGTGTTCACCTCAGTCTCTCTTGCTTTCTGTCTGTCTGTCTGTTCATCTCAGTCTCTCTTGCTTTCTGTCTATCTGTCTGTTCATCTCAGTCTCTCTTGCTTTCTGTCTGTCTGTGTGTTCATCTCAGTCTCTCTTGCTTTCTGTCTGTCTCTGTTCACCTCAGTCTCTCTTCCTTTCTGTCTGTGTGTTCACCTCAGTCTCTCTTGCTTTCTGTCTGTCTCTGTTCATCTCAGTCTCTCTTGCTTTCTGTCTATCTGTCTGTTCATCTCAGTCTCTCTTGCTTTCTGTCTGTCTGTGTGTTCATCTCAGTCTCTCTTGCTTTCTGTCTGTCTGTGTGTTCACCTCAGTCTCTCTTGCTTTCTGTCTGTCTCTGTTCATCTCAGTCTCTCTTGCTTTCTGTCTGTCTGTCTGTTCATCTCAGTCTCTCTTGCTTTCTGTCTGTCTGTGTGTTCATCTCAGTCTCTCTTGCTTTCTGTCTATCTGTCTGTGTGTTCATCTCAGTCTCTCTTGCTTTCTGTCTGTCTGTTCACCTCAGTCTCTCTTGCTTTTTGTCTGTCTGTACATCTCAGTCTCTCTTCCTTTCTGTCTATCTGTCTGTGTGTTCATCTCAGTCTCTCTTGCTTTCTGTCTGTCTGTTCATCTCAGTCTCTCTTGCTTTCTGTCTGTCTCTGTTCACCTCAGTCTCTCTTGCTTTCTGTCTATCTGTCTGTGTGTTCATCTCAGTCTCTCTTGCTTTCTGTCTGTCTCTGTTCACCTCAGTCTCTCTTGCTTTCTGTCTATCTGTCTGTGTGTTCACCTCAGTCTCTCTTGCTTTCTGTCTGTCTCTGTTCATCTCAGTCTCTCTTGCTTTCTGTCTGTCTGTCTGTTCATCTCAGTCTCTCTTGCTTTCTGTCTGTCTGTCTGTTCATCTCAGTCTCTCTTGCTTTCTGTCTGTCTCTGTTCACCTCAGTCTCTCTTGCTTTCTGTCTGTCTGTCTGTTCATCTCAGTCTCTCTTGCTTTCTGTCTGTGTGTTCACCTCAGTCTCTCTTGCTTTCTGTCTGTCTCTGTTCATCTCAGTCTCTCTTGCTTTCTGTCTGTCTGTCTGTTCATCTCAGTCTCTCTTGCTTTCTGTCTGTCTCTGTTCACCTCAGTCTCTCTTGCTTTCTGTCTGTCTGTCTGTTCATCTCAGTCTCTCTTGCTTTCTGTCTGTCTGTCTGTTCATCTCAGTCTCTCTTGCTTTCTGTCTGTCTGTCTGTTCATCTCAGTCTCTCTTGCTTTCTGTCTGTCTCTGTTCACCTCAGTCTCTCTTGCTTTCTGTCTGTCTGTCTGTTCATCTCAGTCTCTCTTGCTTTCTGTCTGTCTCTGTTCACCTCAGTCTCTCTTGCTTTCTGTCTGTCTGTCTGTTCATCTCAGTCTCTCTTGCTTTCTGTCTGTCTGTCTGTTCACCTCAGTCTCTCTTGCTTTCTGTCTGTCTGTCTGTTCATCTCAGTCTCTCTTGCTTTCTGTCTGTCTCTGTTCACCTCAGTCTCTCTTGCTTTCTGTCTGTCTGTCTGTTCATCTCAGTCTCTCTTGCTTTCTGTCTGTCTCTGTTCACCTCAGTCTCTCTTGCTTTCTGTCTGTCTGTCTGTTCATCTCAGTCTCTCTTGCTTTCTGTCTGTCTGTCTGTTCATTTCAGTCTCTCTTGCTTTCTGTCTGTCTCTGTTCATCTCAGTCTCTCTTGCTTTCTGTCTGTCTGTCTGTTCATCTCAGTCTCTCTTGCTTTCTGTCTGTCTGTCTGTTCATCTCAGTCTCTCTTGCTTTCTGTCTGTCTCTGTTCACCTCAGTCTCTCTTGCTTTCTGTCTGTCTGTCTGTTCATCTCAGTCTCTCTTGCTTTCTGTCTGTCTCTGTTCACCTCAGTCTCTCTTGCTTTCTGTCTGTTCATCTCAGTCTCTCTTGCTTTCTGTCTGTCTCTGTTCACCTCAGTCTCTCTTGCTTTCTGTCTGTCTGTCTGTTCATCTCAGTCTCTCTTGCTTTCTGTCTGTCTCTGTTCATCTCAGTCTGTTTGACTCTTGCTGTCTGTCTGTCTCTGTTCATCTCAGTCTCTCTTGCTTTCTGTCTGTCTGTCTGTTCATCTCAGTCTCTCTTGCTTTCTGTCTGTCTCTGTTCATCTATGTCTGTTTGACTGTTGCTGTCTGTCTGTCTCTGTTCATCTATGTCTGTTTGACTGTTGCTGTCTGTCTGTCTCTGTTCATCTCAGTCTCTCTTGCTTTCTGTCTGTCTGTCTGTTCATCTCAGTCTCTCTTGCTTTCTGTCTGTCTCTGTTCATCTCAGTCTCTCTTGCTTTCTGTCTGTCTGTTCATCTCAGTCTCTCTTGCTTTCTGTCTGTCTCTGTTCACCTCAGTCTCTCTTGCTTTCTGTCTGTCTGTCTCTGTGTTCATCTCAGTCTCTCTCGCTTTCTGCCTGTGCCTGTCTGTCTGAGTCTCTCTTGTTTTCTGTCTGTCTCTATGTCACAGTCTCTCTTACTTTCTCTGTCTGTCAGTCTCTTTGTTTGTCAGTCTTTCTTATTTTCTGTCTGTCCCTCTGTTCGCCACAAATCTCTCATTCTACATCTGTCTGTCTGTCTGTCTCTCTCTCTGTGTTTATTACAGTGTCTCTATTACTATCTCTCTGTCTGTCTCAATCTCTTGTTTTCTGTGTGTCTCTCTGTTTATCTTGCTCTCTATCTCTGTCTGTCTGAGAATGAACCAGACAAATTCCAGCCAATCAAGAGGTGAGGAAGAGATGTTGGCGCTGGATAGACAGACACACAGAGAAAACCTGGTAATAGTTAACTAGAAAGACCTTTTTACTGGGACCTAAAGGGCAAATAAAAAAAACTAGGAGACTTAACAAGACATAACTTTAAAATATTCTCTCATCTAATGTGTCCCTGTATATATTTAAAAAAAACACATAACATTAATATATTCTCTCATCTATTGTGTCCTTGTATATATAAAAAACACATAACATTAATATATTCTCTCATCTATTGTGTCCTTGTATAAATAAAAAACATATAACATTAATATATTCTCTCATCTATTGTGTCCTTGTATGTCATCATAACAGGCAGGTTGGAGGAAGAGAAAGAGGCGGGTGAGACCAAGAGAGAAGATGCTGAACTGTTTGACATCATGACATGAAGGAATATCATTATCAGAAATATTGGAAGTACAAGAGACATAAGACTGTGGACAGACAAGATCACCAATGCCACAATGACCATAAGAAGAAGAAGAAGTATGTCTACTTTATTACAATGTCTTCTGTGAGTGCTGGCCAACAACAATGGAACTCATTTCTCACATAACTTCAAGAAGGACATGTCACAGTGCAAACAGATGCCTGTAGATCAACAGAAGCAGTACCAAGGAACTAACAAACTTACCTCCATTGCTATTGGTCAGCAGATGACCGTTGTGAAACCACTGCAGCTCCGGTGATGGAAACCCGGCCACTGAGCATACAAGCTCCACCTGGCTCCCAGCTTGCACGGGTGCCTGGGGGCTCTTGAGCACCTGTACAACAGGAGGGGTCAGAATCTCCAGAAACACCTGCCTCTCAGTTTTACCGTTGGAGGCGACGCTGCAGGTATAGGTGCCCGAGTCTTCATATTGTGTGGATCGAATCTTCAAGTTTCCTGGGAAGATGATGGCAAAGTGTTATCACAGGATGCAGACCAGCAGGTTGTTCAGGTCATTTCAGTCCTTGCAAGTATTTACCTGCTTATCTACCTAACTACCTACCCTGCATCATACCTGCCTAACTGAATTTTGTGTGGAGTGCTTTTACATCTGTCCGCGGTTGTTTGTAGCGTGAACTGCATGTTCAGAAAAATGGTGGCTGGCCGGTCGCTGAACTAACTGGGTAATCTTATGTAGTAATGTGTGGCTGCTGGTTTTCTAGTGACTGCCGCTTCCATAGACGATGAACTGTATTTTTCGTGGTGGATTTTTGTGTTGGCATTCTGGCAGCAGCATTATACATAGTATACTTGTGTGGGCTGATGGTTTGTCGAGACTCCTGTCTGTTCCACTTTTCACATGGGGCAGTGAGGAGCATTTTCTGTGATATTCACTGGCACAGGAACGGAGTATAATGGGGCGATCCTTTGCTGTAAAGTTAGAACCGCGACTAACTATACCTGCCCAACTACCTAACCATCTTCCCACATCATACCTGCTTATCTACTTACCCTTCATCATATCTGCCTAACTATTTACCCCATATCCTACATACTTATCTGCACAACCACCTACAAACATCATACAAGATTATCTGCCCAACTACCTACCTACACACACACAACCTACACATCTGCTCAACTATCTACAATCCTCCTGCACACCGCCCCATACACCAACACTGCTAACACAAACAAACCACTGCTGATACACAATCTACAGCAGACTCACATTATCCCATACCCAAACAGCTGCTAGCACATACACACAATCTACTGCACACTCGCATTACCCCCTACCCAAACAGCCATAGCACATACTTACAATCTACAGCAAACTCACATTATCCCATACCCAAACAGCCATAGCACATACTTACAATCTACAGCACACTCACATTAACCCATACCCAAACAGCCCCTACCACATACACGCATCGACTGCTCACACACTCTCTCCCCACTCACTCACTCACACACGTCCCGTGGAATAAATATTAACAAAACAAATCAATTACCAAAAGCTGACAGACTGAATCGTCCAACAGGAAGGCTGCCACCATATTTGGTCCAGACAATCTTGGTCCCCTGGTAGCCATAGCTGGGGCACTCCAGGGTGATGTCGGAGCCGATCTCCACGTGCACCTTCTGCCTCATGCCAGGTATAATGTTGCCTGTGATGCCGCCACCTGAAGAACATTAACATATACACAATCACATGGACACAATATATGACAGAATACTACATTAACATACACATTATCACATGGACACAACATATGACAGAATACTACATCAACTACCATCAGTAGGAGGTTATCATGGCTGAAGGTGTAAGAGTGTCCATTTGTTAACTTCTGGTTTGCTGATGCTTCAACCCCTATACCAGGGTCAGGTGGACTGAAATGTTGATTACTCCCCCTTGACTTGGAGACGTAAATTACAATTACCTTTGATGTTGAAGAGAGGGCTTGCCTGTTTGCGAGTGACACTGGTAATAGGGAAGGCTAATCCACACGCAAAAATCAGTCCAGTGTACTCCCTAGTAGTGACAACTACTAGAAGTGGTACATGTGTACAGACTACACTTGAGTTCAAAGCAAGCAAACATCAAAACGCAAAAAAAAAAAAAAAAAACACCCCCCAAAAATTTTTTACTGATAGTGAAATGTGTAACAAGATGTGTACAATCACATACACAGAACATATATCGGCAAACAGAATAATAAAGTAACTACTATTACTTTCTATAAACGAAAGCAAAACCAAACTTGCAAGGGGAAGCAGAGAAGGAGATAGAAGATGGAAGATATGAAAATGAAGAAGAAGAAGAAGAAGAAGAAGAAGAAGAAGAAGAAGAAGAAGAAGAAGAAGAAGAAGAAGAAGAAGCAGCAGCAGCAGCAGGTGCAGGAGAAGAATAAGTAGAAGGGGAGGAGAATAACAACATCATAAAAGCTTCAAGACCCACCAACAACTGGCCAGACAATCAATAGGACAAACAACACCCGGCTGTTCTTCTACACGAGGGAGTGCATTACCTAGGGTCAATGGGGGAAAACAAGACGCACAATACGAAAAACAAGAAGAAGTTCTGTACAATAACACAATCACAGTAATGGGAGACGTTACGGCGACAAACCTTCATCAGCTAGCAGAAACTACAGCAGCCGATAAAGAAACCACACATGACACTCAAATCTTACATTATACAAATATTTTCCCCAATACAACCAGGACAAAAAGAAACCATCTTCAACTTATAGCGAATGAGGTGTAGCCTCTCTTACACCCATCAATCACATTTTCAGCTGGCAACTATTTTCCTCACATGATCACTTCATTTGTCGGTTTGCCCTATTGTCCCGATGTTTTCCCATTGTCCTCGGGTTTTATCCACAGGCTGTTGTACCACAGACAGCTAACGCCACAAGTATCCGATAATTCCTACTTGCAACAACAAGGAAACAGCGTCTCTGTATGACTGCAAATGTTTCATAGCGTTCAGTGATTACACACTGAACTAGCTTGGAAAATGGAAAAAGGGGAGCTGAGAACAAATACTGAATAACCCCGGGGAATACTTAAGCCAGCACGTGAAAGAAGAACGCCAAGGGATAAATAGCTAGTTATAAGTTGTCATAGACAGGATTTCAATGTACAAACAAGTTCTAACTTAATTGCCCACCTGCGACTCCATAAGCATCCTTCAATTTTCACAGACGTACGCTCAAATGTCTAGAGATGCTATCCCAAATTGAAAGGCAAAAACACAAACTGATGCCAAAGCTGGACAAAGGCAGGCCTGTTTGGGGATTTCCCCTTGCCATTCATGAGATGTCACATTGAATATTTCTAACTGTTTACAAGAAGCATTCATTTTACGACCAGATCCACTCCTTTTGTCGGGAAGGACAAAGTGAGGGGAGGGGTGTCCCTCCTCTCTTGATCTCAAAAGACAGCGAAGATTTCATATATGCTGTACAAAAGTAGTAGAGGTAGGAAGAATTCGAAGCGGGGAAGGGGTATTCGTGTATTTGTTAAAATCGTCATCATCATCATCAAAAAGTATCGGGTCCTTTGTAGAATGATTAGTTGATATTACTAATAACCAACCATTACCCCATATGGACAAGAATCACTTTCGGATTAATAAGCGTAAACCCGTGGGCAGCTGCTTTTGCGGCTGACTCAATCACAGGACTGTCAATCTGCACCGGTGATGGACCTTAACTATAACTTCTCTTCGAAGCTGAACGGGGTAGGGGTAATGATAGAATCAAAATTCGAATGCAGAATGTGGCTCTCATGCCGACCTGGCAAAAAGTGTCTCATCCCCCCCCCCCCCCCCCCCATTAACCTTTGTCCATCTATGTGCTGATCTACCCCAGCCCTTCTCCCAGGAGTCAGGCATTTAATTACTGTTCCACCTCTGCTGCTGATACGTCCGACACGTTCAACTAATTCAGTGCCGTACATTTGGACAGGAGGGCGGCGATATATGGACATACTAGGGTCATCGTGTTATTTGTTTTGTTTCGCGGTATCTTCCGCAGTTGCAATGCTCAGTGAGCGGAAATGTACATTATAATTCTGGTTCATTTGATTGTGTACCATGTTTGGTCCAAACCTACTTTCTGTTTGACCAGAACCAGCTACACTGTCTGTTCCTGATAGCTTTGGCGAATGATCTTGTAACGCTTTCAGATCTCAATACCTCAACATTTGTTTTATTCTCTGCCCACATTATTCTGAACATTCTTCCCCCCCCCCCCCCAAAAAAAAAACAAACAAACAACGACATCTCCGCTGCCTCCTATTTCTACACCATGACATTACTCCTTTTCTAGCATTCACATTCATATTACTAATCGTAGTAGCACATGCATTGACTACGCTCGTATTTAAAGCGAGAGAACAAAAAAGGTTAAAACTGGAGTCTACACCGAAAGCAGGCAGTCTCAATAACATAGGGCACATCAAAAGGAAGGTAACGATCCTGGTAACATATATCATCACAAACGGAAGCGCTCGTGATGTGTGTACCAGCCATGGTACACAACCTGTGGTGCTATTGACAGATGCAAAATCAGCACTCGTGTCTGAGAAATTGCCAGTACTAAGGACACTACTTTCTAAACTTAGCAGTCAGCATAAGGTCACCATACAGTGGATACCATCCCACTGTGGAGTCCCCGGAAACGACAGAGCTGATCGATTGGCTAAGGAAGAAGACAAAGAAGAACAGCCTGATGTGCCCATTACATACCACCAAAAGAAAAGATTGATCAAATCAGTCAGAAGGCCACCAAAACCTGCTCAAGGCGACTACCACATTATGGAAAGACCAGAACAAGTCATTATTCTGTGCCTCAAAAATAGGACACAATAGATTACGCAACCACATGTATACACAATTCAAGATTGGTGACTCAGCCATGTGCACATGCGGTTTGGCGTCGCAGACAGCAGAGCGCATACTCTAAGACTGCCCAAACTACAATATATCCAGGCAAACCTTCTGGCCTCTAGGGTCTGGCCTCACTAGAGACAACAGTGGAAGATGGACCGCTGAGTGAACTAAAAAAGATTGTTAGATTCATACAAACGACATTGCAGTTAGAGACATATTTCAAGCGAACGAAAGAAGAAGAAGAAGAAGTGTGTATCCGGGATCGACTTTCTGTGTCTGATGCAACATGGTGTTTGTCGGAGAATTCCCGTGAGGCGAATCTGTATTACTGAGACCCGTCGTGATACTTTCTCGCATTACAATATAGCTTCCTCTTGTGCACCTCTATCAATAAATCAATCAATGTAGTGCCGTCACCACAATGAAGGTTGGCTGCAATGGATCTTCAACACTGTTTGTCTCTCGCCTAGATTGTACATTCTGTCAGACTGCTTTTCGTCTATCTCTTGATGCTATCTTGCCACTTGTATCGTTGTCTACCTCTTGCTCGCTTGCCTTCAACCTTATCCTCCAGTATAGTTTTTATAAGAGTGTTCGCTTTTTTCTTTTTTATTTCTTTTATCAACTCCCTTTTCATTCCCAGTTTTTCTACAACCACTGTATTTGATTATTTTTGTTTCCATGAAATACGACATATTCTTCTGTATATCGACATCTCTAGGGCCTCTATTCGACTTTCAAACCGCTTGTGACCAGGCTTTGGCGCCATTTAGAAGTGTAGAATATACATACCATTTGATAAATCTCATTTTCAATGCGTTGTTAATCTCTCTAGATATTAACACTGATTTCATATTGCTGAAAACATTTTTAGCCATTTCTATTTTCTTTCTGATGTCTGTTTCACGTGTGCAATCATCTGTTATTACATGTCCCTGATAGGAGAAACTTGTTACTCGTTCTATATCTCCCACAGCACCTCTGTGTAAACAGTTGAATCTCTCATCGGCTTGACGGGTCTGTCGTAAATTCATCTTCATAGTTAAAAACATGGACGCTTACTCCAATGAGAGGAAAATAATAACAGTACAGATGAGACGCTTTAGAAGAGCTATGGGAGTAACCGTGAGAGATAAAATGGGGTAATTAGAGGAAGACCAGGTCTGAAACCAGCCATGCAGTTCATCAAATAACAATAGATTAAATGATTTGACCACCTCACAAGAATGCCCTAATCTCATCAGCCACAAAGAGCCAAACTCAAGAAATATAATGGATACGGAGCAAGGGGAAGACCGATAAACGATGGGAGTGGTGGTATCAGTAACAACCTTAGAGAAATTAATACCAACTTACAAAAAGCATTTGAAAGAGCCCATAGAAGATCTTCACATCTTTCCCCAACACTTCACGTATGTAAACGGAAGAGGGAGATGGGGAGAAGAAGAAGAAGAAGAAGAAGAAGAAGAAGAAGAAGAAGAAGAAGAAGAAGAAGAAGAAGAAGAAGAAGAAGAAGATCGGGATACTGAGATGGCTGGGTATTGTAATTCTGACCATATTCCATTATCGTCTTCTTGATAAAACCATGTCATCAAATACCGTCTCCGCATTGATGGTCGGCTGCTATGAACTTGCACCACCTTTAGAACCGTGCAACATCATGTACCTTGCCACTTGGCGTAGGTGTTCATGCCTCTCCACAGATCTCGGTCTTTGTCGTTCTGGGTCAACTCTGTTGATGATATTCCTCCATACCACCGTCTCAGCCCATCCAGCATCATTTCTCTTGGTCTCACTCTGTCTCTTTTCGCCACTGACCTTTTCTGTGGTCACGATGTTCTCCAATGCCCCTCTTCTCATCACACGACCAAAGAAAGACGTTTCTCTCTTTCTTATAGTCCTATATAATACTGTTATTTTATTACCCCAATCCAGGCAATCGTTGTTAGTTACATTGGCAGTCCACGGAATTCGCAACATTCGTCTCAGGAACCACATCTCTGTTGCTTCAAAGTTCTTCATAATTTGTTTATTCCAAGATTCACTGCCATACAGCAAATCATGTTCTATACAACATTTCAGCACTCATTGTTGTGAAAGGGATGGTTTGGTAAGATTCCTAACTCCTGGAAACGAAATACGCAGATCAATACCCCTTATGTACCCCTTACACCACCAAATGCTGTGTGTTCTAGATGTTTTAATGTTATACCCCGATGCCACTGTCTGAGGCCATTCATCATCGTCATTTTTCTCGGACTGCCTTCGTACTGTACTTTTACCGTTGATTGTTCCAGTCGTCAAGATATTTTCCCATGCTTCTCTTCTCATTACACGACCAGAGAACGTGGTTTCTGTCTTAGATATGTAGAATGTTCTAATTTCATTAGCCTTCGTCACACCCCCCTCCCCTTCCCCCCCCCCCCCCCCCAATCCTTTCCAAAACATGCACATTTTATTCGTACTTTAACGATGTTTAAAACTGCAGCTCAGTGTATGGTCTCGTCCTGTTCGTTGTTATATTTTTATATTCGTGTATTAGGCTTAAGTCATTGTAGTGTCTTCCCCGTGTTTATATGTTGTGTTTTGTGTGTTTGTTTCCCGATGAAAGCTAGTTGCCGTAACGTCCTGTTTTCCATAATTGTGTTCTGTAAAGCTGCATTACTTTATATTATTTTATAGGGTTTACATTTTCACAGCTTTACCGCTTTTCCACTAATTTTATTCCTACAGAAGAAGGCCAACCAGATAACCTCTCTCTCTCTCTCTCATTAGCCCACTTTCCTACAGAAGAATGCCAACCAGCCCTCTGTTCAGATAACGTCTCTCTATCTCTCTCACACCACCCTCATTCACACCACTTTCCTACAGAAGGCCAACCAGCCCTCTGTTCAGATAACGTCTCTCTATCTCTTTCCACCCTTATTCACACCACTTTCCTACAGAAGAAAACTACAGAGCCCTCTGTTCAGATAACGTCTCTCTATCTCTTTCCACCCTTATTCACACCACTTTCCTACAGAAGAAAACTACATAGCCCTCTGTTCAGATAAGGTCTCTGTCTTTCGCTCTCCACCCTAATGAACACCACTTTCCTACAGAAGACCAACCAGCCCTCTGTTCAGATAACGTCTCTCTCTCTCTCTCCACCCACCCCCATTCACACTAATTTTCTACAGAAAGCCAGCCAGCCCTCTGATCATATAACGTCTCTCTCTCTCTCTCTCTCTCTCTCTCTCTCTCTCTCTCTCTCTCTCTCTCTCTCTCTCTCTCTCTCTCTCCATCGTCATTCACACCACTTTCCTATAGAAGCAGACCAGATAGCACTCTGTTCAGATAAGGTGGGTGGTTTTTCTCTCCCCCCCCCCCCCCCCTTCCCATGCACCACTTCCTCACTGACGAAGGCTACAAAACAACATCAGAATCCGGACGTGGCCAAAGAAAGGTGTACAGGTGGAGTCAGGCAGACACAAACACCCTGAAAGGAGGCAGAGGTGTATTCACAGTCCCAGAGAAACCCGGAGACAGCGGGGACTATTGTTAACACCCAGACGCCCATCTATACGGCACTGCACGCTACACCGACTCCCGTAATTACTAATCATGGACACTTGTGGCGGAAAAAGCAGAGTCACAGGAACAATCACAAAAGATGGACAGGTCAGACAGAGAAGAAATCAACACAGTTAACATTCCCTATACAATGCCAGCTTATTCAGTGCAGAAGTTTGGCGCTTAACGGGAGACAAGCGCGTTCACGACAATCGCCAGCAGGGGACCAAACCCGTTGTTGAGACATTCTGTAGGACAAGCTCGGGTTGGGAACTGTATGTTATAAATGTGCTTGGTGTTGTCCCTTGTCTGGCATTAGGGACATCTGACAAGAATGTCTTCATGCGGAAAGTGGTGAAACGCTGCCTTGTGACGGAGATGGTGAAGGCACTTCCAAAGTAGAGCCGATACGGTATAGTTGATGCATAGCAGAAGCGATATAAGAACGGCCAATATGGTATAGCTGATCTAAAGAACGGCCAATATGGTATAGCTGATCTAAAGAACGGCCAATATGGTATAGCTGACCTAAGGTAGAGCCGTAATTGTATTGTATTGGTGCAAGGCAGAGCTGGAATTGCATTGCTGAAGCAAGGTAGAGCTGATACTGTAATACATATTACTAGGTAGAGCCGACGTAGTATAGTTAATCAGAGAAAAAAAGAGCTATGGTATAGTTTATCTCAGGAAAAATCGATATAGTATAGTTTATAGGTATAGCCGATGTGGTATAGTTCAAGGCAGAGTTAATAACGTATGGCTGATCAACAGAAGACATGACAAGATATAGTTGATCCAAAGCAGAGCCCATAAAGTATAGCTGATCAACAGCAGACAAAAAGGTATAGTTGATTCAAGGAAGAGCCTATGTGATATAGGTTATCTAAGGCAGAGCAGATATTGTACAACAAAACCAAGACATCGGCAATTTAGCACAGATCCTAGGCATGCCGAAGTCCGACACATCTGTATTATTAACAATCAATCAGGTGTCGTCTCTACAATGAAAGCTGACTGCAAGGGATATCCAACACTGTCTTGTCTCTCGTCTTGACTGTCAGATCACTGTTCTTCCATCTCTCGAGGTTATCTTCCCACTTGTATCATGGTCCACCGCTTGCTCGCTCGCTTCAGTCTTACTCTTCAGGATTCTTTTTTTTATAAGAGTGTTTTGTCTTTTAACGAGGCTGAATCATTTCACTCGAGTTATTAAAGAGTTGCATAACCAGCTATGCTGCAATCACCCCCAAAGAGAAGACCACAGCACAAGAGACCCGACAGCAAGAGGACGAGATACAAAAGACAACTTACCTGACGACGTCCTGTCTATCATTAGCGACACAGCTCCGGGCGAGGTCCTATTATCGCCAGACAGAGGGTTCACGGCCACACACCGGAAATCGCCAGCTGAAGCGGAAGTCAGGTTAGTGAGCACCAGGTTTCCGGAAGGGAGCTGGTGTACGGATTCTGGAAAGGCACAAACAATGAAATGAGCAACGGCGGGACGTGGTCGTGGGCAAGGCTACACTGGCTGGACGTGGTCGTGGGCAAGGCTACACTGGCTGGGCCAGTTGTCTTCTCATTGTGCATGTTCCCTGCCAGGCATGGGCTGCTAGATAGTAATAGGTGATTAGTAGGTAAAGCTGATATAGTATTGTTGATCCACGGCAGAGCCGATATGGTATAGTTTATACAAGGCAGAGCCGATATGGTATAGTTTATACAAGGCAGAGCCGATATGGTATAGTTTATACATGGCAGAGCCGATATGGTATAGTTTATACAAGGCAGAGCCGATATGGTATAGTTTATACAAGGCAGAGCCGATATGGTATAGTTTATCCATCCATGGTAGAGCAGATATACTATAGTTTATCTATCCAAGGCTTAGCCGATATGGTATAGTTTATCTAAGGCATAGTCGATATAGTATAATTGATCCAAGGCAGGACCAATATGGTATAGACAAGCAGATAGATAGACAGACAGACAGATAGATAGATAGATAGATAGATAGATAGATAGATAGATAGATAGATAGATAGATAGATAGATAGATAGATAGATAGATAGATAGATAGATAGATAGATAGATAGAGACCGCAACACTGCCCAAGAAGCACCAAAGACTTAGCCACCATCTCCACTGACCCTCCATCTCTCCCCCTCTATCGCCCCCCCCCCCCCCCCACCACCACCTCTACTTCTCTCATTTGCTATCTCGGATAACCAATCCGCCAGGTGCACATCCTACCCCTGGTCGCATTTATCACTGATGCCGCTAAAGATAATTATTTTCACCCTGGAAACCCAGCCCTCGCTTGTCATCTCATTTCCTGTGTTTCCTATTTCGCTCGCCTGCCGACGCAAAAACACCCCGGCTTCTTGAGAATAGCGCAAAAGAAAAGGAAAACCCACCAGGAGAAGAGGCTGAGGGGGGGGGGGGGGAGGAACGGGAGGGGGAGGGGGAAGAACCAGCCCCCGCTGAGTTAGTACGGGAGTATGATTGATGGTGCGCAAATTTCAGGTGCAAGTTGGGGTAATCATACCAGACGCGGAGCTGGGACTTATCTGCCGTTCACATCTTCGGGATCCCTATAAGCGTCAGCTTTGAAAGGGGTCAGATCTCGTAGAGGAAATCAACTCCGCGTCTTTCAAGCGGCCAACGTTTCAAATCGACTCCTGCTCGGGCGTGGACGGATCAACGGAGCAGATAACGCGGTGCTGTCCCCCCTGTTGCATTCACAGTCATCACGGGCAGATATGATCCAATGATTTCTAGTTCTGCTGCCAAAAACACAATTATCCACAGCGTATCTCCTCATGCCTGTAGTTTGTTTTTCTTCCCTTCCCCCGATACTCGTATTTCAATCAAGCATAGGTGAATTACATTTGTTGTTTGTTCCTAAAATGGACGGCTTTGCACTGCGGACAAGCCCACGGGTGCTCAGTTTTCATTAACATATATCATGTGGTAAGCAACTCATCCCGTAGCAGATGTTGGGTATGAAGTGCTGTGGAGATCACGTATGTGTATGGCTTTATTATGATATGGAGTGTTTTGTTCCTTTCCTCACTGCCCTTCTTGTACGAAGTCAAGTGTAAAGTCTGACACTTATCCCTGGCTGGCTTAGTTGCTCGAAGCGAGGCGGCGACCTGATTTCCACCCAGTGACTATAGCCATCAAGACGTGCCTGTAGCTTTAAATATTTCTGCTGTCTAATGCAGAATTAAACAAAACAGGGGTTGCGAATAACTATTTCGGAGTCTGAAACAAATTTTCAGAATGATTTTTAATATATGTCTATACACAGCTTTGATATAGTAGTAAACATTCCGTCTGAAAAGTGGGTCGCAAGTGAAAGCAATTTGAGAAGCCCCGTAGCACGTATCTGTTATCCACTTGAACAGTTTGAGAATTCCTACTAGTGTGCATCTGGTATATGCCCACCAGTTTGAGAGTCCCTGCTAAGTGTGTCTCTGGTATCCAACTTGAAGAGTGTGTGTGTGCATATATATATATATATATATATATATATATATATATATATATATATATATATATATATATATATATATACACACACAGAGAGAGAGAGAGAGAGAGAGAGAGAGAGAGAGAGAGAGAGAGAGAGAGAGAGGACAGAAAAGCAGAGAAAGCAAGAGACAGCACAGAAACAGGGACGAGGGGAAAGACGGAGACTCAGTGTTTAGACAGTTGCGAGAGAGAGAGAGAGAGAGAGAAGAGAGAGAGAGAGAGAGAGAGAGAGAGGGGGGGAGAGAGCGAGAGAGTGAGAATACACACAGAGATATCAAAAAGAGAGAGGGAGAAAGAAGAGAGGTAAAGCGAGGGAGAAGCACACACACAGAGTTGAAATAAGGAGAGAGACATATAGAGAGATAGTATGAGAGAGAGAGAGACATAAAGAGAGATAGTATGAGAGAGACATATAGAGAGATTGTATGAGAGAGACAGTATGAGAGAGAGAGACATATAGTGAGATAGTATGAGACAGACATATAAAGAGATAGCATGGGAGAGACATATAGAGAGATAGTATGAGACAGAGACATAAAGAGATAGCATGAGAGAGAGAGACATATAGTGAGATAGTATGAGACAGACATATAAATAGATAGCATGGAAGAGACATATAGAGAGATAGTATGAGACAGAGACATAAAGAGATAGTATGAGAGAGACATATAGTGAGATAGTATGAGACAGACATATAAAGAGATAGCATGGGAGAGACATATAGAGAGATAGTATGAGACAGAGACATAAAGAGATAGTATGAGAGAGAGAGAGACATATAGTGAGATAGTATGAGACAGACATATAAAGAGATAGCATGGGAGAGACATATAGAGAGATAGTGTAAGAGAGACATATAAAGAGATAGCATGGAAGAGACATATAGAGAGATATTATGAGAGAGAGACAGAGAGATAGTATAAGAGAGAGACATATATAGAGATATTATGAGAGAGAGAGACAGAGAGATAGTATAAGAGAGATAGAGAGAGAGTATGAGAGAGAGACAGAGAGATATAGTATGAGAGAGACATATAAAGAGATAGCATGGGAGAGACAGAGAGATAGTATGAGAGAAAGATAGTATGAGAGAGAGACATATAGAGAGATAGTATGAGAGAGATAGTATGAGAGAGACATATAGAGAGATAGTATGAGAGAAAGATAGTATGCAAGAGATAGTATGAGAGAGAGACATATAGTGAGATAGTATGAGAGAAAGATAGTATGCAAGAGATAGTATGAGAGAGAGACATATAGTGAGATAGTATGAGAGAGACATACAGAGAGATAGTATGAGAGTGAGACATATAGAGAGATAGTATGAGAGAAAGAGAGAGAAAAAGAGAGAGAGAGAGTAATGAAGAGGCTGGAAATGAGAAGAGGGGTGCAAGAGAGAGAGTGGGTGGGACACATGGAAACAGAGAAATTTAGAGAGAGAGAGAGGAGAGAGAGAGAGAGAGAGAGAGAGAGAGAGAGAGAGAGAGAGAGAGAGAAAGGCAAACTAGAAGTGAGACTAGAAATGAGAACAGATGGATACAGACATACAGAGAGAAAGAGGTGGGAGAGGGGGTGAGAAAGAGGAAAGATGAAGAGACTGGAAATGAGAAGAGGATAACGAAAGTCTGTGTGATAAAGTGGAAAGAAATAAAAAGACTGGAAATGAGGAGATGAGATCGAGAGAGAGAGAGAGAGAGAGAGAGAGAGAGAGAGAGAGAGAGAGAGAGAGAGAGAGAGAGAGAGAGAGAGAGAGAGAGAGAGAGAGAGAGAGAAGCAAACTAGAAGTGAGACTAGAAATGAGAACAGATGGATACAGACATACAGAGAGAAAGAGGTGGGAGAGGGAGTGAGAAAGAGGAATGATAAAGAGACTGGAAATGAGAAGAGGATAACGAAAGTCTGTGTGATAAAGCGGAAAGAAATAAAAAGACTGGAAATGAGGAGATGAGATTGAGAGGGAGATAGAGAGAGAGAGAGAGTAAAGAAGAGGAACAAACAAACTAACAGCAATCCAGCGGAAATGTAGCAGCCGATCTCCAGAAGCAAAAGTTGCTGCCCGAGGTATGTGGAGGAGAACCTGGGTTCTGCGACTGCGCGGCGGGAGAATGTCAGTGATGAATGGCTCAGGAGTAACCCGAGACGCCCAACGTTTACTGTTCTTTCAAGTCTGCATATTTGAAACTGGTGAATTCTCGCTGTAGCCTCGTGTCTTCTGTGCGCTTGGGTTAAGAAACACTACACATACATTTCACGAAGCAAAGACGGCAGGCCGCAAACGCCAAGATAATCAAGTTTGCATCAATGGTCGGGTTCTTCCTCTTCTTCTTCGTTAATCTTTCTCGGGGGAGTTTGTCATAATAACGGTCAACATGCCGAACTTTGGGCGTGCATTTGTGTAAGGTTAGCGTCCTCATGGCTGTCAGGTTAATTAGTTTAGGTAGTCAAGAGTACATCCTAATTTAGGGTTGCCAGACGTCCGGCAAAGAGAGAATGCATGTCCTCCTTTTTAGCCTAATGTCCTCTGTCCGGCAGGCAAAGCTAAAAACATTTAAAATGTTCGGCTTTTAAAATATTTTATGTTATCATTTTTTATGTATTGTTGTTACAACTTTCAATGTATCTACACTCTACCGCGTGTTTACATTTTTTATTAAAACCCATTGCTTGATAATATTTATTTAATTTTCCCATTTATACCAAATGTGAAACACCAATTATTTGTATAATTTGAATCTAACTGTTGCTCTAGTTGGCAACACTAGCAATGCTGCAGTCTCCATGGTCAAAATGTTAATGTTATTTTCGGTCCCGGTAGCAGAGACGCCACTTAAAATGTTTTTTTTTTTTAATTTGTAATATTTGCCGTCTATGTTTATGAAAATGGCTTCTACATAAAAAAAAAAAAAAAGCAAATTCTCGAATACTGCAAAATAAGTTTCCATGCTTCGTTGAAGGACGCGATGAGAATGAGGCAAAGTGTACGATTTGCGATAATTACTTGTCCGTTGCCAACAAAGGAACTACTGACTTGGAGCGCCACGTATACAGTGAGAGACATAGAAACCTAATGAAAGTGTCCGCGTCATCTAGCACATTGACGTCTTTTTTCTTTTTTTTCAGCCTAAGTACTCAAATGTGTTGCTGAAAGCGGCTGAAGCAACTTTGGCATTTCATCCAGTTTGTCATCATCAGTCTTACAACTCGATGACCTTCACAGCTGGTTTGATGCACACATTTGAAGATTCAGAAATTGCTAAAAATATTGCCTGTGCAAAAACAAAGACTGAAGCAATAATAAACCAGGTGATTGTCCCCCACACTGTTGATGAATTGGATAAATCTTTAAGTGGTATTTCATGTTTCAGTTTTTCGACAGATGCTAGCAATCACAGTTCGCAGAAAATATTTCCGATCGATGTTCAGTACTTTGATTGGAAAGCAGGTGGAATCCAAACTAAGATTCTCGAGTTAGACAACACACCAAATAAAACCTCAGAAACTATATCACTGTATATTTTGAGAACACTCCAAAAACATGATTTGTACTCCAAATGTGTTGCTTTTGCTGGTGACAATGCCAATGTGAATTTTGGAGGCATTAACAGAAGAGAAGGTAGAAATGTGTTTCGCATTTGGCAGCTATTTTAATAAAATTGTACTGATTGTGGGTTTAATCTAGAACGATTTAAATGAAACATTCAATATGTCCTCCTTTTTGTCTTATTATGTCCTCCTTTTTGTCTTATTATGTCCTCCTTTTTGTCTTTTTATGTCCTCCTTTTGGTGCCCATGAATCTGACAACCCTATCCTAATTACACTTCGAACTATTTATCCGAAAAGTGCTTGAAACTAAACACATTCTAGTGTACCAAAAGACCGGAAAAAGACGCCGGCGATGGACAGACCACACAGTGAAGAGAACATAATAGAATAAATTGAAAGTCACTCCTATGGAACCCATAGGCAAAAGATATAGAGAGGATCTGAAAACACAAGAAGACAAGAATTACAGACATGGGGCAGAGTGGTCTCGAGGTATGGTGTCCGCCTCGAGTGCTGGAGGTCCCGGGTTCAAGCCCCAGTGAGGGCCGGGATTTTTTCACGTGGACTTCTAGTAACAAAATTCCCCCTGGTCTCTGGGTAGTGAGTTCGGACGCCCGTGTGGATTGTTGCGCACGAAAAAAATCCCTTGGCAGTTGGAAATCGAAAAAGGGTAGACTAACGGCGCTACCCGGGCAACATTTCGAGTTAAAAATCTACCCAAAGTATTTCAGGATCCTCGCCAGTGCTATGCAGTTCGTGCACTGAGCTGACCTCTCCGGATTCAGGCCTGAGTTAGGAGTAGAACGGAGCACTTATGGGTTACACCCGTGTGCCGTGATGTTGATCCGTCGACTAAACTAAACATGGATGAATAATATGTATGGGGCACGAAGTGAAGGGAGCTGGGGGAGACATCACAGGATGAATAATATGTATGGGGCACGAAGTGAAGGGAGCTGGGGGAGACATCACAGGATGAATAATATGTATGGGGCACGAAGTGAAGGGAGCTGGGGGAGACATCACAGGATGAATAATATGTATGGGGCACGAAAGTGAAGGGAGCTGGGGGAGACATCACAGGATGAATAATATGTATGGGGCACGAAGTGAAGGGAGCTGGGGGAGACATCACAGGATGAATAATATGTATGGGGCACGAAGTGAAGGGAGCTGGGGGAGACATCACAGGATAAGAAACTTGCTGTGAGTTGGTTAACGGCCTAGGCTCTACTGCGTAGTTAAAATAAGTTAGTTGCATATCCTTTTACAGGATGTTACCGTCAGCAGTTCATTATGTTCAGTAGTTTGCCATCGCTTTCTCACACCATTGAATGAAAAGCAGCACAATGCGGTCTGCTTCCACATCGCCCGCTGCTGTGTTACGAACGCAGTATGCGGGATTCCGAATAGCATTCGCAAGTCCTTGGCCAAAGCGCCGGCTATTGCGTGACAACAGGCAGCAGAATAAGGAGTAAAGCACACACAAAAAAGAAAACACTAACATGTATCAATTTAGAGAAAATCAGAAATGAAGAAATCAGGACTAAAGTGGGGTTATAGCTGCGCTAGATTTTATTAGAAAGCAGCAAGTCAAATGGTTTGGCCATGCAAGTAGATTACCAACTAACAGTATACCGCAACAAGCAATGGTGTACAGACCAGATGGAAACAGAGTAAGAGGCCGACCACTTAAATGATGGACAGAGGGAATAGCAGAGTCCATGGGAATGTCGATACATGAAGCCTATAAACGGGCACTATCCCGTTGTTATACTTCACCTCGACGCCGAAAGGTACAAGAGGAACAAGATGAGAGGGGATTGGATGTGATTAATTTATTCCTCAAATAGACTCGGACAATTTCCCCAGCGTTTTTAGTTTTCTTGAACTGAAGCTGTCTTATCACCGAAACTTCGTAATAATACTAATTGTGGAATAGCAAAACTCTCCACTCGAACTCGTAAGACAATTCCCGTGTCTCCATTAACCATCTGTACAGCTTTCGCGAAATTCGCACTCTTCAGAGATAAACCCATCAGCTGGTTGAAGAGTATTCCCCAATAGGAGATTAAAATACAGAAGAAGAAGAGATAAACGGGACCCGCTAATTACCATACTCCCTCTTATCCATCTACAAACGAGCTCCAAAAATGCACCCACAAATGCCTCCTCGCACAGTCTAGCACCGTCTGGCCACAATTTACGCCAGTTGTTGCCAAAATCAGGCTGCCTTCCCGCCAGCTGCTGCAGATAGAGTCAATATGCCAGTCGTGGGTAATTCAATTACCCGAGTGCTCCCGTCCGAGGATCCACAGATAGTCTCTCGGCCCGTTCAGAGATGATCTTCAAGAGCCGCGCTAATGCCTCTGAAGTGGATCATTTATCAGCTTCCGCGGCGCCCTGTCAAGGTTTTTATCTGACGTATGACGCAACCAAACGGAAATTTCCCGACAAAACGTTGGGACCGCTTAACAGATTCAGTGGCAAACAAAAAGTAGGTTTGGACCAAACAAACATGGATGGCGACAATTGAGATCTAGGGGTGTTTCACAGTTATGACTTAAAAGTTGTTAATATGTAGCAGACATGTTGTATATATCAAATGGGGTCGCAATGGGAAAACTACTGTATTGATATTTTAACTACAGTTTGATTTATAAGCCCATGGCCGTTTCGGGAAGTTCGAATAAGACAATTTATCACTCATGGCATTTAATCAGTTTAAATAATGCATTCCTTTAATGAATTTAAACACAGACGCGCAGGTCCGCATGGCCGAATGAGTAAGAACGCGTGTTCTTAAACGTCCGGTGTGCTGATGCCGAGGTAAGGGGTTCAACCCCTACACCGGACAGCTGGAATAAAATGTTGACCTGTCGTCCATGACTTTGGGACGTAAATTACAAGTACCTCTAAAGTCGGAGTGGGTTCGCCTGATGGCGAGGGACACTGTTAATAGGGAAAGCTAATCCACACGCAAAATTCAGCCCATCACTACTATACATAGTGTGTATGGACTAAGCTTGAGTTCAAAGCGAGCGTGCGCAAAAAAAAAATTTTTAATTTTTTTGTGAATTTAAACACCCACGCCATAAATAAAATATTGCACAATCTTTTGTCTGGCATATTTCGCTGCATCTCGTCAGGTGCATATTGCAGACAGGAAAACCACTGACAAGTCCTACAAGAAGCAGATGACAAACGTAAACTGATTAGAGAACTTCGTGACAACTGGCAAGATTGAGAGGAAAATAACAAGGGGACGGCAGAGAAGTAAATATCTGAATGGCTTGGCCACGTGGCAAGAACACGGAGCTGATCCCGACTTTGGTGATCGTGTGAGATAGCGAAACATTTTCACCTTCCCTTATCAGCATGGTTCATGATGATGATGGCATTAAAATATTCGAGGCAGGGGAACTAGCTAAGGATATAGAGTTTCTCAGGTGTTCTGGCTACGTGATCAGCATTCGTGTTAGGGAGGTTGCCCAGATCCAATGTGCCTCCTTGTACACAGGGAACTTGAAACCCGAACCTGTCTAAAGCTCTGCCCCTGTCTAGAGCGTCCTGCAATATCACGTTTCTCCTGTGTCTCTTCTTCAGTCGCGCGAATTGAAAACCTGTTAATCAAAGCACATGGCACAGTCCTATTTGTTTTACTGCTTTCGGCTCATAAAAGCCAACATGGCAGACAAAGAGTAAGTGAGGCAGTACTAAACTCGTATTTATCTCTGACACATAAAGGTGAGACATTGCGGAGATTCACACGCAGCGCTATCTTATCTCGTCAGGTCAATGGGGGGTATTAATTCCCTTAACGGCAATCTGAGCCGATCTCTAGCAGGTGTAAGTGTTCGTCTTCATTATTCATTGTCAGCTTTCTCTGTCCTCCCGGCTTCTCTTGGTACAGTTATGGCACTTCTGAGCAGGCCTTGGGGGAAAGTTAGGGATCGTCGCATCACTCTTGTCAGTTTGGTTTTTGTCGGTAACTCGGCTATCCTACAGTTGACAGATAACCCCGAAGGTAAGTAACAGGTTGATAGGTTAAAGTCAGTCCAGTTTTTCGTTATGAGAATGGACATCACAGCACTCAGGGCAAACTCAGAAATGCACCGTCACTCTCATAAAGTCATCATCGTCATCCAGTGCCTGTCGGCTGGCGTGGGCGATCATGCCTCTCCACACATTACGATCTCCGACGTCATGGATAGATTCGAGTGTTGACTTCCTCCCGTGCCATGACACGAGACTGGCAAGAAACTTCTCTCGCTGTCTTGCTCTATCTCTCTTTCAGTAAATCTTTCCGGTTGTCACATGTTCTGTTTTTTGACTTCTCATAACGTGGCCAAAACAAAAAAAAACGATGACTGCCTCTTTCTGATGGGATAAATGCTACACAAAAAACACAGAGGGTGCATTTCCTTATGTAAACTCCGTAGCTCAAGCGACGATTCCCAGGAGTCTTAGAGAAAATTGTACTTTGAGAACCGAACGAAGCAGGCCAGAATCAAACCCACTACCTTCGGCGTGCAAGGCTAGCGAAGTAACCACTTCACCATAGAGATTCCCTCATTCACCTCAAGGATGACTGATACCCGGCTACTTCACCTCAAGGACGGCTGATGCCCGGTTACTTCACCTCAAGGACGGCTGATGCCCGGTTACTTCACCTCAAGGACGGCTGATGCCCGGCTACTTCACCTCAAGGACGGCTGATGCCCGGCTACTGTCCACCAAGCTATATCAACAGCAGCCACGGCCAAACAGAGCCCCTTACCTTGAAAGGAATCTGTCTAGAGCAGCGGTTCTCAACCGGTGGGGAATTTCCCCCCCCCCCCCCGCCCATTGTTTTTCCCTCCATACTTTACATTTCTATACTTCTCGCTCTTATGAAATTTGTTTTGTAACGTAAGTAGACCCGCAAATTACGTTTTATGTAGACGTCTAGACTTGTCCTAGTATGTGTTATTAAATTTAGCTTCCAGTTTTACGTATACTATGTAAAAAGGGGGGGGGGGGGATTTTAGGCAGGAAATACGAAAGGGGTGGGGGTGATGTTCTGAACATATGGTGAAAGGGTGCTTGGGCCAAAAAAGGTTGAGAACCACTGGTATAGAGCAAGAAAATCTGACACAAATGCATGCCCAAGTCGGACCCACTGACCTTTGAGGTACATAACCAGGTGTCACGCACTTGCCTCGAAAGTGGCAGGGAGAGAAGAAGACACATCATAAGATGTTCTTCCCAGGTCCGGTTTGTTATCATCAACAAGGGTGACCGCTGTCGGACAAGCCTCCAGGAGATGTCACTCATCTATGTAAATGAACAACTGCTGTCCGGCAAACGTCCATCCACATCTAACAACAATTAGATTAATTGCACCCATGTAGCTCCACCCATAGTCTTTCTGCCCCGCAGCTAACCAGGGAGTGTTATGGTGCGAAAGTCGCCAGACCATGTCACTCCACTGCCCCATGTTCTCATCACCTGGTTACTGTCAGTCCCAAGACTTAGTCACTGTCAGTCCGAAGACCTGGTCACTGTCAGTCCCAAGACCTGGTCACTGTCAATCCCAAGACCTGGTCACTGTCAGTCCCAAGACCTGGTCACTGTCAGTCCCAAGACCTGGTCACTGTCAGTCCCAAGACCTGGTCACTGTCAGTCCCAAGACCTGGTCACTGTCAGTCCCAAGACCTGGTCACTGTCAGTCCCAAGACCTGGTCACTGTCAGTCCCAAGACCTGGTCACTGTCAGTCCCAAGACCTGGTCACTGTCAGTCCCAAGACCTGGTCACTGTCAGTCCCAAGACCTGGTCACTGTCAGTCCCAAGACCTGGTCACTGTCAGTCCCAAGACCTGGTCACTGTCAGTCCCAAGACCTGGTCACTGTCAGTCCCAAGACCTGGTCACTGTCAGTCCCAAGACCTGGTCACTGTCAGTCCCAAGACCTGGTCACTGTCAGTCCCAAGACCTGATCACTGTCAGTCCCAAGACCTGGTTACTGTCAGTCCCAAGACCTGGTCACTGTCAGTCCCAAGACTATCCATCTATCTGGCCTTTCTACTGACCATATCTTCGTAGATATGAAACCCATCCTAATATGTGTTAACTCTATCGGTCGCACACGGTTGATGCTGTAACTCATTCTATCCAAAGCTTCCAGCTTGAAGGTAATACACATTTAGGTTTAATTACCTTTCCTGACAGAAATAAGAGGGGCGGAGGAGGGTATAAGAAGAAGAAGAAGAAGAAGAAGAAGAAGAAGAAGAAGAAGAAGAAGAAGAAGAAGAAGAAGAAGAAGAAGAAGAAGGAGGAGGAGGAGGAGGAGGAGGAAGAGAGGAGGACGATTATCTCATAGTCATCTATCTACGAGACTGTCACTGCCTTCTGGGGTCGGACGCTGTGGTCCCGAGTGCACTAACCAGACGTCATGCGGCGATAGTTTTCTACTTCCTACCACACCCACCCACCCACACACGTGATTGTCCTAGCTGCCCCGACTTGTTGACAGCAATTTCTACCCTGAAACCTGAAATCATGGCGGGGAGACACGTGAGGCCCCTGTCAACATTTGTCGCGTTGAATTAGCACTACTGTTGCAGCTGCCGCTACTATAACTGTTACCACTATAACAATAACTCCAACTACTGCTATAGTATCTAGTACTTCTGCTACAAAAATAACAAATATGACCACTGTTGCTTCAACAGCCACTGATGCTATTACTACAATTGTTGTAAATGCTACTACTACTACAAGTGATGTTGCTGCTACTACTACTACTACTACTACTACTACTACTACTACTACTACTACTACTACTACTACTACTACTACTACTACTACTACTACTACTACTACTACTACACTTGCTGCTGCTGCTGCTAACTACTACTAATTCAGTCACTACAACAACCATAAATGCTACTATTGCTACTAATTCTTCAAGACCAAAACTACTACTACTAGTCGGCACAACTACTACAAATCCTCAAAATCAACAACAACAAAACTACTACTACTACTACTCGCTGTTGCAACAACAACTATAAAACTACTGCAGCTGTTTCTTTAACACCAACATAAGCTGCTACTACCATCAACCCCCCACCTCCTCCCCCTCTGCTTCCCTCACTTTTGCCTGGTGCTCAAAGCCTTCCATTTCCCATATCCTGTTTATCCCTCCCCCACAAGCCATGCCCTCTGGCCTTCTCCATAGCAACAGGTATATATCTATATTTGATGTATGTACTTATGTTTCTCTCAAGCATGCAGTATATACTTCCTGTATGCATGCTTCCCCCTCCCCTCTCCCCCTCAAGGGTGAGGCGCCCCTCACAGAATCTGGTCCATTTAGTTCCAATCAAGACAGCCTTCAATCTCCCACATACTTTCAGCGCCGCGACACCACCTCACTTTAAATTACTCTCCCGTCTCAATGCCGCGGCATTCCTCATCTATGCTCCCACCAAAGATATTTTGGGCCACTCTTGCAATTCTCTCATTTCCCCTTATCTGTATATAGCGCATCTCTCTCTCTCTCTCTCTCTCTCTCTCTCTCTCTCTCTCTCTCTCTCTCTCTCTCTCTCTCTCTCTCTCTCTCTCTCTCATTCTATCTAAAAAAAAAACAACTAAAAATACAAAAACATTTCTATCTCATAAAACAACAGAATCATTGTTCATTAATAGACTCTATTTTCCCCATAAAGCATAATAATTCTTCATTAATAGCCTCTATTTCGCCAATAAAACGACATAATCATTGTTCATCAACAGCCTCTATTTTCCCCATAAAACAACATAAGTATTGTTCATTAATAGCCTCCATCTCCCCCCCCCCCCCCCCCATACAATAGCAGAATCATTGTTCATTAATAGCCTATATTTTCCCCATAAAACAACAGAATCATTGTTCATTAATAGTCTCAATTTCCCCCATAAAACAACGGAATCATTGTTCATTAATAGGCTCAATTCCCCCATAAAACAACAGAATCATTGTTCATTAATAGCCTCTATTTCCCCCATAAAACAACAGAATCATTGTTCATTAATAGGCTCTATTTCCCCCCCCCCATAAAACAAAAGTAATATTGTTCATTAATAGCCTCTATTTTCCTCATATATTGTAAGTGAGTGTGTGTGTGTGTGAGAGAGAGAGAGAGAGAGAGAGAGAGAGAGAGAGAGAGAGAGAGAGAGAGAGAGAGAGAGAGAGAGAGAGAGAGAGAGAGAGAGAGAGAGTTGACTTGCATCACTAATTTTTAAGTTACAAAATGTATATGTACAATTTTTCTCCATTTTCTTTACAATTTTACGACAATGCACACGACAATCGTTACTGTATGTGAGTGTAAAGTGTGGGAGTTTGATCATAATAGTAGATTGGGGGGATCTGGGGATGTGTGTGTGGGTGGATTTGTGATGTGTGTGGGTGGGCTCAGGATGTGTGGGTGGGCGGGGTGGGTTTGTGTGGGTGGGTGGGGGATTTGTGTGTGGGTGGATGTGGGATTTGTGTGTGGGTGCATGCGAGATGTATGGGTGTATGGGGAGATGTGTTTTTGGGTGGGGATGTGTGTTTGTCTAGGTGGTTGTGGGTGAGTGGGTGGAGGAGGTTATGTTGGTGGATGATTGATGGTGGGTTGTGGGATGGGTGGGGGTATATGTGTGGGTGGGGAGATATGTGGTGGGTGGCAGATGTGTGCAGGTGGGGGTGGTTGTGGGTTTGGGGATGTTTGTGTGGGTGAGGGATGTTTGGGAGGATGGGTGGGGAGTGTGTGTGGGTGAGAGATGTGTGAGTGAATGTGTGTGGGGGATGTGTGTGGGTTGGGGGAGGGTGCGTGATGGGTGTGGGTGATGGATTTGGAGATGTGTGTGTGGGTGGGGGATATGTCTGGCTGGGTGGGGGTGTGTGTGGCTGGATGTAGAATGTATGTGTAGGTAGTGAGGGTGATTGTAGTTGGGGGATGTGTGTATGGGTAAGAGATGTTTGGATAGATGTGTGTGTGTGGGGGAGGGATGTGTCTTTGGGATGTGTGTGGGTGTGGTATTGTGTGGGAGGGGAGCTGGGTGTGGATAAATGATGTTTGTGTGGGTGGGTGCAGGTGTGGTTGGGTTTGTGGGTGGGTGAAGGATGTGTGTGAGGGTTGGGGATGGGTGGTTAGGATGTGTGAGTGTGGGTGGGTAGATAGGAGATGTATGTGTTGATGAGTGGGTAAGGGATGTGTGGGTGTTAGTGGTTGAGGGATAAGTATGTGTGTCTAGGGATGTGTGAGGGGATGAATGTATGGGTTGTGTGTGCGTGGATGGGAGGTGTGTGTTTGTGAATGGGGAATGTGTTGGTGGGTGGGGATGTGTGTGAGGGATGTTTGTATGGGTGGGGAGATTGTGCGTGGGTGGGGATGTGTGTGTATATGGGTAGGGGTATGTGGTTAAGGGATGTGTGGCTGGGGGAATGGGTGGATGGAGGATGTGTGGTTGGGTGGAGGATGTGTGATTGGGTAGAGGATGTGTGGGTGGGTGATTGTATATGAGTAAGGCTGTGTGGTTAAGGGATGTTGGTTGGGGGATGGGTGGGTAGAGGATGTGTGGGTGGGTAGAGGATATGTGGGTGGGTGAGTGTGTGCAGGTTAGGAGATGGTGGGGGATGTTTGCAGGTGTGGGCTCGGGATCTGTGAGTGGGCTGGGGGAGATGGGAGATTATGTGGGTGAGTGCGGAATTTGTGTGTGGG
>JACEFZ010004935.1:0-12500 GCA_014155875.1 Cepaea nemoralis | reverse complement strand
GGAAATCAATGCTTCTATGACATGTATCATCATCATCATTATGATCAGTATGGCCAAATGGATAAAAGCATTCTCTCTTAAACTTCCGGCGCACTGATGACGAGGCAGTGGGTTCAACCCCATACACTGGTCAGTTTGACTAAAATGTTGACTTCTCGTCCTTGAGCTGGGTGCGTAAATTACAATTGCATAGTAGGTCAGCATGGCCGATTGGATAAGAACGCGTGTTTTTAAACATCCAGTGTGCTGATGTCGAGGTACGGGATTCAACCCCTACAGTTGGACTAAAATGTTGACCTGTCGTCCTTGACTTGGGGACGGGAATTACAAGTACCTCTAAAGTCGGAGTGATTTCGCCTGATGGTGAGGGACGCTGCTAGGCAAAACTAATCCACACGCAAAATTCAGTCCAACACTATTAGAAGTGTTGTGTATGGACTAAGTTTGAGTTCAAAGTGAGCGAGCGCACAAAAAAAAAAATGTATAATGTAAACCTGCATTATGCTGATAACATGGTTTTGGTGGCTGAAAATTAAAGGCAATTACAAGAAATAACAGATATAACTTCAACAGACATTCAAAGCAAAGGACTTAGTCTGCCTAACATAATTAATGGTTATTACAAAGAAAGTGTGTACCCAAGTGCAACCTAAAAGTGTCTGGAACCGATCTGAAGCTTGTCAATGTATTGAAGTATTTAGGTACTGTAATAACAGCAGGTCTCCCTGGCCAAGGTGTTTACAACATTGTTCGAAATCCCGTATATCCACGTGGGGAAAAACAGCAGCTGTGCGATTCGGCAGCGGATCCCGCTGCGCTGGTAAGCGGGAGTATGTCGAAACAACTTTCGATAAAGCTGGAATTTGTCATAACAACTTTCGGTAAAGCTGGAGTATGTTGGAACAACGGGACATTGGATGCAAGGAGAAGCAGGGGGAGACCAAGAGAGAAGATTATGGACAGTTTGACATCGTGGCATGAAGGAACATCAGTATCAGAAATGATTGGCAGTACACGAGAGACAGAAGTCTGTAGACAAGCATGATCACCAACGCCACACGGCATGAACTATAAGATTGGCAGCGCAAGAGACAGAAGGCTGTGGACAAACATGATCACCAACGCCACACGACACTGACTACATGAAGAAGAAGAGGAAAGTCCGAGATGTACCCAACGAAGTCCTATAGTCAAGTCCCAGACGTACCCAACAAAGTCCTATTCTATAGCAGTCTAGAAACTGAACCTCTAGCATAGTGGTTATCAACCTTTTTTGACCCATGCATTCCTTCATCATATGTTCAGAATGCCATTCCCCCTTTTCGTATTTCCCCCCTATAACCCCCCCCCCCCCCCCCCACACACACACACAGGATACGTAAAAATGGAAGTTAAATTTAATAACACATACTAGAACAAGTCTAGACGTCTACATAAAACGTGATTTGCGGGTCTACTTTCCTTATAAAACGAATTTCAAAAGGGCGAGAAGTACAGAACTGTAAACTATAGAGGCAAAAACAATATCAAGTAATCGGTTCTTGTATTAACGCGATCTTGAATTAATCTTAATTTCCCCCCCCCCCCCCCCCCCCCCCCCCCCGGAAACCCTAAACGCGGGGGGTTGGGGGAAATTCCCCACCGGTTGAGAATCACTGCCCTAGCAGCACACAACTATACTACAAAGTCACCAACCTGGCTTGGACAGATGTGCGGGTTGGCTGATGATCGTCCCCAGATGTGTCGTGGCAGTACAGCGATACTCGCCCTCGTTGCTGTCGTCGCTTCCTGCCTGGTGGAGAAAATGCAGATCCGATCCGAGAACCTCCAGGTCGCGGTGGCGCCGCCCGTCCAGCGGCTGACCATCAAACAGCCAGCGGATCTGTGCGTCTTCGGGAGTGGCAACACATTTCAAAGATACCGGGGCACTCTGGGATAAGATCCGAGACTGAGGTTGTTCTATAAACTCCGGAAACTCCTCTGAGGAAAATAAAGCAGAGTTGAGGAAATATAAAGCTGAGTTAATGAAATATAAAGCAGAGAATTACTAGTTAATGTTTAAATAGCCAGTTACAAGAATCCAAACAAAACGGTTTTATACTGAAATAGTCTTCCCTCTTCTTCGTTGACGTCCTTTTTCTCATCCACCTCCTTGTCCCTCTTCCTCATTATGTTGATATAATTTCTTCTTCTTCCTCCGACCTCTCTTCTTCCAGGTGCTAATACCGTTGTTTTCCCTTCTTCTACTCCTCCTCCTCTTCTTCCTCCCACTCCTCTTCTTGTTTGAGACACCGCTTCTTCCTCTTCTCCTTACCACCCCCCTCCCTCCCCCGCCTCCTAATATTGATACCGTTGTTTATTCTTGTCACAGCTGGGGACCGAATCCGGGTGGCTGTCGTGGCAAGCACACCCACTATGCCACCGTGGCCACGTGAAGCATTCTAAACAGCTACACAGCCGACTCAAGGGCAGGCACCATGGTGGTTATCGGACCACCAAGTCTGATTACTAATTTATTTCAGCTCTTTGGGGAGATCGGAATATATCTGCAGTTGGACCCCAACATATCAGTATTTGAAACATATACAATATATTGTTTAATGAAAAAAGATACATGAAAACATATTTTTATTTAAAAAGAAAAAGAAACGATATTTCATTGAAACATATACGGTATTAAAAAAAATGTTTGCATATCCTTTACAGGACATCGCTGTCAACATCAGCATCTTTCAGCTGATTGTTGATTTCATGGCAAGATTACGCTCAGTAATTTGCCATTGCTTTCTGAGCGGCCGCTCACATACCCCGTACGTTACCGACACGATTCGAACCACTGCTGATTCTCACCGTCGTGACACTTACGAGAGTATACGAGAATACGGAGAAAAGTCGCTAACCTCTAGGCCAGGAAGCCGGCATATACGGTATAGTGTTGGAAAAAAATAGATACAATTGGAATATGAAAATATCTTGAAAATATACATCTTTGTGTTTGTCTTTGTTGAAAAAGAATTTGTAAAGCAGGCCTCCGTGGCGATGGCGTTGCGGACGCGATTAGTATGCTGCTTACCCGCGTTCGAAACACCGCGGTGACCGATTCGGCAGCAGACCTCGTCGTGCTGGTTTTAACGTGTTGGTGTGGGAGCGGGTCTTTTCAGAAAGCAATAGCCAACTACTGAACCTAAAACCTTGCCAAGACATCAACAACGGCAGTAAAATGCTAGTGTTGACTACAACGTACTGTAAGGCACATGCAATTATTAACAAAAATAAATGGGGATTCCGTCCAAAGCATAAACACATGAGTAGTTATAAATGCACGTTTCGGGTCGTATTTGCCGGATTAATCCGGCAATTGACCTTGACCTCGGCTGATTTTCACTCCCCCTTGGTCATATAGTTGGGTGGGGTACGGGGTGGTATCTAGGTCATATCTAAGGGCGATAATTCTAAGATTTTATGTTTCTAAGGGCAGATAACTATTGAGTGGGGTGTATAAAAATTTTAATTAATTATTAAAAATAAAATAAAATAAATAAAAATAAATAACGACGGGTGTGCGGGGTGGTGGCGAGGGGGTGGGCGCGTGGGGTGACGCTAGGTGATTTGGGTTTAAACACTATCATCACAGGGTTACAAATGAAAACCTTAAAATGTACAGATGGTCGATATTATTGATTTTAGCGGGTATAGCTTAGTGAAAATTCGTTGGTGAGGGGTGGGTAGCGGCTATTAGTGCTTTGTAGAGTGTCGTAGTGGCCTATACACTATCATCATACGGGTTACAAATGAAAAAACCTTAAAAGTAAAAATGGCCGATAATATTGATTTTAGCGGGTATAGCTTAGTGAAATTCGTTGGTGAGGGGTGGGTAGCGGCTATTAGTGATTTTTAGAGTGTCACCGTGGCTTTTTTACTATCATCATACGGGGTACAAATGAAACCTTTAAAAGTAAAGATGACCGATTTTAATGATTTTAGCGGGTATAACTTACTTAAATTTATTAAGGGGTGGGTAGCGGCTAGTAGTGCTATGTAGAGGGTCGTAGTGACTTATTCAATAACACAACACGTGTTACAAATGAAACCTTGAAAGCTAAAGATCGCTGATTGTAATGGATATCAGTGTAGTATCATTCGGCGGTAAGGGGTGGGTAACAGGTATTAGTGGTCAAGCAAGGAACATTTTAGGGAAAAGTGATTGTAATGATATGATGATGCTTAAAGGGTGGTAAATTAGTGGTCAAGTAGTGGTCAAGTGTTGGTTAAGTGACGAAAATTTTAGGGAAATTTTAGGGAACAGTGATTGTAATGATATGGTGATGATTAAAGGATGGTAAATTAGTGGTCAAGCAGTGGTCAAGTAGTGGTCAAGTGAGGAAATTTTAGGGAAAAGTGGTTATAATGATATGGTGATGATTAAAGGGTGGTAAATTAGTGGTCAAGTAGTGGTCAACCAATGGTCAAGTAGTGGTCAAGTGACCACTTAAATTGTAGAGGACGATGTCCCTAAGATTATGGTTAGTGGCCTAAAGTGATCGATGACATGGTCAAGTAGCGGTCAACCAGTAGTCAAGGGTCGATATGAACACTTAAAAGGTAGAGAAAAGTACGTATATTGAACGGTGATGGTTAAAATGGTCGACAACGGGGTCAAGCAGTGGTCAAGTAGTGCTCAACCAGTGGTCAACCGCTCAAGTGAGAAAATTGTAGGGTATGGTACGTGTAGTGAAACAGAGATGGATAAATTAAGTAGTGACGTTGTCAAGTAGTGATCAAGTAGCGGGCAAGTACTGGTCAAATGGTCGAGTGACCACTTAAAGTGTAAGGGAAAGTACGTGTAGTGAGCCTGTGTTGGTTAAAGTGATCGATGACGTGCTCAAGTAGTGGCCAAGTAGTGGTAAATGGTCGAGTGACTACTTAAATTGACGGTGAAAGTAGGTATAGTGACATGGTGATGATCAAGAGTTGGTCAAGGGGTGTTCAAATTGTGGTCAAGTAGTCGAATGACCACTTAAATTATAGGGTATGGTACGTGTAGTGAAACGGTGATGGTAAAATAAGTAAGGACATAGTCAAATAGTGGTCAAGTACTGGTGAAGTAGTGATCAAGTGGTCGAAGGATCACTTAAATTGTAGGGTATGGTATGTGTAGTGACATGATGATGGTTAAAGTGATCGATGAAATGATCAAGACGTTATGCCGACTGCTAAGTTCAGAAAGTAATGTCCTTACTATCGGCAATTTCCTTGACAGGAGCGCCTCGAGCACTGATTTCTGTATTGATCAATAGCACCTAGTGGTACAGTCGACACCACATGGATAATAGATACATCCGGTCAAAGATGGCGTCGCACCCTATCACACATGGGTAATTGCTACAACCAAACTACGTCTCATTCACTAAACTGGTCAAATATGGCGTCACATCCGGTCACAGGGGTAATGGGACATCTGAGACACGTGGTTAGAGGGAAACTATAGAAAAAGGGTGTCCTATCGGTTGTCGAGTCAGGGAACCCTAACGTATGATGATCACTGTGTATAGGATTGAATACACTGCATCATCAACACTGCATCCAAAGGGTAAAATGGTCACCCACTTCTCTCTCTTTTTCTCATAACCGCGTAGTCCTAGTGTTATCCGGTTACACCAAAGGACACCCGGGCATCAACACAACAAACTACCCTGATTCAACCTTAGGCAATGCACGTAACATGACAGGTCACATGTCCGCCGTCATAACCAGCGACGTTATCACTTATCAAATTAGACATCCACACTTTCATTTCCTTTCTATGTGGCCATAGTGTCTTTACATCTTTCTCCAGAAAGCCATTTCCAAGACCAATATATGTTTTTTCAGTGTACCTGCTCAGTGCCACACTTCACAACCAGACAAAAGTACACACTTCTATGTACCACTTCAACCGTCAAATAAGAAAATATGTTACACAAATATTAAAATTATTGGTCAAATTACAGAAATATATCACCCAAACTTATAAAAAGTAGAATAGGAAAAATTTGTTAGCCAAATAGAAAAAATATTGACCACGTAACGATATAATCTTGTCCACCACTTATGAAAAGTAGGGAAATTTGTTAGTCAAATGAGAAAAAAGATCGACCAAAGTAACGAAATACCCAAACCAAACTTATGAAAAGTACGAAGCTTTGTTAAGCAAGTATGAAAATGTATCGACCAAACAGAGAAATATATCACCCAAAACTTATAAAAAGTAGGAACATATTTTAACCAAAGGGAAAATACCTTGGCCAAATAGGAAAATTTGTTAGCCAAAGGAGAAAAAAGATTGACCAAGTAACGAAATTCCCCAACCAAACTTATGAAAAGTACAAAACTTTGTTAAGCAAGTATGAAAAGGTATCGGTCCAAACAGAGAAATATATCACCTAAACTTATAAAAAGTAGGAACATATGTAACCAAATGGAAAAATATCTTGGGCAAATAGGAAAATTTGTTTAGCCAAAGGGGGAAAATATTGTCCAAGTAACGAAATATCCCCCAACAAACTTAGGAAAAGTACGAAACTTTTGTTAAACAAGTATGAAAAGGTATCGACCAAGTAGAGAAATATATCACCCAAACTTATAAAAAGTAGGAACATATGTTAACCACAGAGAAAATACCTTGGCCAAATAGGGAAATTTGTTAGTCAAATGAGAAAACAAAGATTGACCCAAGTAACGAAATACCCAAACCAAACTTATGAAAAGTACGAAACTTTGTTAAGCAAGTATGAAAATGTATCGTCAAACAGAGAAATATATCACCTAAACTTATAAAAAAGTAGGAACATATGTTAACCAAATGGAAAATATCTTGGGCAAATAGGAAAATTTGTTAGCCAAAGGGGGAAAATATTGTCCAAGTAACGAAATATCCCCCAACAAACTTAGGAAAAGTACGAAACTTTGTTAAGCAAGTATGAAAAGGTATCGACCAAGTAGAGAAATATATCACCCAAACTTATAAAAAGTAGGAACATATGTTAACCACAGAGAAAATATCTTGGCCAAATAGGGAAATTTGTTAGTCAAATGAGAAAAAAAAAGATTGACCAAGTAACGAAATACCCAAACCAAACTTATGAAAAGTACGAAACTTTGTTAAGCAAGTATGAAAATGTATCGTCCAAACAGAGAAATATATCACCTAAACTTATAAAAAGTAGGAACATATGTTAACCAAATGGAAAATATCTTGGGCAAATAGGAAAATTTGTTAGCCAAAGGGGGAAAATATTGTCCAAGTAACGAAATATCCCCCAACAAACTTAGGAAAAGTACGAAACTTTGTTAAGCAAGTATGAAAAGGTATCGACCAAGTAGAGAAATATATCACCCAAACTTATAAAAAGTAGGAACATATGTTAACCAAATGGAAAATATCTTGGCCAAATAGGAAAATTTGTTAGCCAAATGAGAAAAAAAGATTGACCAAGTAACGAAATACCCAAACCAAACTTAGGAAAAGTACGAAACTTTGTTAAACAAGTATGAAAAGGTATCGTCCAAACAGAGAAATATAGCACCCAAACTTATAAAAAGTAGGAACATATGTTAATCAAATGGAAAATATCTTGGCCAAATAGGAAAATTTGTTAGCCAAAGGGGGAAAAGATTGTCCAAGTGACGAAATATCCCCCAACAAACTTAGGAAAAGTACGAAACTTTGTTAAGCAAGTATGAAAAGGTATCGACCAAACAGAGAAATATATCACCTAAACTTATAAAAAGTAAGAACATATGTTAACCAAATGGAAAATATCTTGGCCACATAATAAAAGTTGTTAGCCAAATAGAAAAAAAATATTGACCACGTAACGATATATCTTGTCCACACTTATGAAAAGTAGGAACATTTGTTAGCCAAATGGGGAAAAAGATTGTCCAAGTAACGAAATATCCCCAACAAACTTAGGAAAAGTACGAAACTTTGTTAAGCAAGTATGAAAAGATATCGACCAAACAGAGAAATATATCACCCAAACTTATAAAAAGTAGGAACATATGTTAACCAAATGGAAAATATCTTGGCCACATAGGAAATATTGTTAACCAAATAGAAAAAATATTGACCACGTAACGATATATCTTGTCCACACTTATGAAAAGTAGGAAAATTTGTTAGCCAAATGGGGAAAAGATTGTCCAAGTAACGAAATACCCCCCAAAAACTTAGGAAAAGTACGAAACTTTGTTAAGCAAGTATGAAAAGGTATCGGCCAAACAGAGAAATATATCACCCAAATTTATAAAAAGTAGGAACATATGTTAACCAAATGGAAAATATCTTGGCCAAATAGGAAAATTTGTTAGCCAAATAGAAAAAATATTGACCACGTAACGATATATCTTGTCCACACTTATGAAAAGTAGGGAAATTTGTTAGTCAAATGGGGAAAATATTGACTACGTAACGAAATACCCCCCAACAAACTTAGGAAAAGTACGAAACTTTGTTAAGCAAGTATGAAAAGGTATCGGCCAAACAGAGAAATATATCACCCAATTTAGAGCAAAATGGAATGATTATAATATATGGAGGAAACACCCAAAATAAACATGAATTAGGAACAGGATTTGTCATCAAAAAAGAGTTATGGGGGAACATTTTAAACTTTAAAGCTTTTAATGACAGGATTAGTAAATTACGAATAAAGGTAAATGGAAAAATATAACGATGATTAATGTACATGCACCTACTGAAGAGAAAGAAGATGATATTAAAGAAGACTTTTATAATGATCTGGAAGATGTCATAGAAGAAACCCCCAAACAGGACATCCTGATTGTGCTGGGAGACTTCAATGCAAAAATAGGTAGAGAGCAACTAATAAAAAAGTGGCCGGTATGGAAAGCCTACATACAACTTCAAATGATAATGGATGGAGAGTCATCAACCTGGCAGAAGCCAAAGGACTGCAGATTAGCAGTACCAGACTACAAAGAAAGGATATACACAAACAAACTTGGAAATCATGTGACAAGAGAACCTATAATCAAATAGATCACATTTTAATTAACAACAGAAATGCATCAAACATACAGCAAGTCAGAAGTCATAGAGGAGTTGAGTGCCACAGTGACCATTTCCTCGTTGGAGCAAAATTTAAAATAAAACTTAAGAGAGCTTTCTATACTAAATTACAAAGATTACACCCAACATATAACAGAGAAAAACTACAAGACATTACAGTCAAAGAGAAATTTACAGATGAAATAAAATGTAAACTTGAAACTTTTCAAAACCCTTTGGAGGAAAGCGTTGACCAAACTTGGTTGAACATCAAGAATACACTTCAATCTACCGCAGAAGAATGTCTCGGTGTGTCAACCACGCATAGAAAGAACAGATGGTTCAATCAAAAATGTGAAGAAGCAGTCACTAAGAAGAAGAATGCCAGACATGTATGGTTAAATGACATCAATAACATCCAAAAGGAAGAGCATTATAGAAATGAATGTAAAAAGGCTACAAAAATAGTCAGACAGCAGAAGCGAGAATATATGAGTAATATAATCAAAGATATGGAAACTAATCACCAGAAAAATGAATCCAGAAAGTTTTTTAAAGTACTGAAGTCAATGAAACGAGGGCACCAACAAAACACATATGGTTTAAAAGACAAAAATGGGAATATGATAAATACCAATGAAGAAATGTGCAACACATGGAAAGAATATTTTATTGAATTACTAAATTGTGAAGCTCCAAGTAACATTTTCCCACAGGAAGAGGTTCTAACATGCGAACCACAAATTGAAGAACCTACATTTGAAGAAATCCTATATGTAATCACACGACTTAAAACAATAAGGCAACTGGGACTGATGGAATTGCTGCTGAATTTATAAAGGCAGGTGGCCATGCATTACATCTAAAGCTATACGAACTAATAATAAAAATCTGGAGGACAGAAGAATTACCCCATGACTGGAAAGAGTCATTATTGATACCTATCTTTAAGAAAGGAGACAAGTTCCAATGTGGAAATTATAGAGGAATATCACTACTGTCCACAAGCTATAAGATACTATCCGCAGTATTACTAAATAGACTAAAACCATATTCAGAAGACATATTAGGTGACTACCAGGCGGGTTTTAGACAAAACAGATCAACAATAGATCAGATATTTATCTTACGACAAATAGCCGAGAAAACATTGGGAATATAAAAGAGATCTCCATAACATTTTTGTGGATTTTAAAAAGGCTTATGATAGTGTCCATAGGAATAGTCTATGGAATGTTATGCAGGAATTTGGAATACCAAGGAAGTTAATTAACATGACCAAACTATGCATGGAAGATACTTATAATATAGTAACATATAAAGGCAGGAAATCAGACCCCTTCCAAATAACATCTGGCTTGAAACAGGGTGATGCACTATCGCCGCTACTCTTCAATCTGGCTCTAGAGAAAGTTGTAAGGAAGGTAAAGGAGGAATGTGATATTGGAGGAACATCCAAGCTGCTTGGTTATGCAGATGATATAGATATTATAGGGCAAAGTGAACAAAAGACATTAGAAATATTGACTCACTTAAAGGAAAAAGCCCAACAGATGGGGCTGGTTATCAACCAAGATAAGACAGAATATATGGTAATTTCGAGAGACGGAATGGCTAAAAACTCTGGCCACATACAAATAGATAATATGACCATTAAAAGAACGGAAAACATACAAATACCTGGGTACAATCTTCAACTGCTCCAACATCATAAGGGAAGAAATACAAACTAGAATCAACTCTGGAAATAAGATATACTATGCACTACAACATCTACTAAAATCAAAGGCGCTATCTCGTAACACCAAAATCACAATATACAAAACACTGATCAGACCAGTTGTGCTGTATGGCTCTGAAACCTGGAGTACAACGAAAGGAGACGAAGCCTTGTTACAAAACCTTTGAGAACAAAATTTTAAGACGCATCTTTGGACCCATTAGGGATACACAAAGTGGAGAGTGGAAAAGAAGAAGTAACAAAGACATTTATGATTTGTTTAAGTCCCCGCTAATCACTGGTATCATGAAGGCTAATAGACTACAATGGCTGGGGCATATAGAAAGAATGGAAGATAATAGGGAAACAAAACTCGCTTACACTCAGGAAATAAATGACCGTAGACCCCGAGGTAGACCAAGAAGGCGGTGGAGAGATAATATACATACAGACCTACAAGCACTTGGAATCAACGACTGGCAAGAGAAGGTCCACCAGAGAGACGAATGGAGACAGATTGTATTTGCAGCAAAGAACCTCAATGGCTCGGAATGCTGAAGAAGAAGAAGAAGAAGAAGAAGAAGAAGAAGAAGGAACATATGTTAACCAAATGGAAAATATCTTGGCCAAATAGGAAAATTTGTTAGCCAAATAGAAAAAATATTGACCACGTAACGATATATCTTGTCCACACTTATGAAAAGTATGGAGAGGCAATAACTCCTCCCTGGTCTTAAACTGTGGTCTCCGGAATCAAAGCGAGAGGCAACTTTATAGGTTTTAATAAGTCCTTTGTCAGTTGGCGTAGACCTGGGGCGCCACGCGTTCCTCGTGACGGTTGGAGACACCTTTCTCACTGCATATTGCACCGACACTCGCTTCCCTGATGATGTTGAAGATACGTTCTATGAGCAGCTAACCTGCGATGCAGGCAGTTCCAAAATCGACTACATTTATATGCTCGGTGAATTCAATGCTCGTGTGGGCAAGGACTCGAGTTCTCCCAATGTGCCTTGAAATACAACATCTGTTCGCATGAATGATATGTCAAAAAGGCTGCCCTGGAGCATTGCACTAGAAATACCTATGTATTACAAACTCCTTTTTTAAACAAAAGAGGATGCATGAAGTCACATTGAAACTCCAAGATCCGGCCATTGGCATCAGCTGGACTTCATTATCACACGAGACAACATCTGGAACCATACATTTACTCGAAAGTTAAACCAGTGCTGAATGTATACGATCATTCTTTGGTTGTTGCAAGGGTTAGACTGAGACCAAGAGAATCTACACACTAAACACGAAGTCTAGGCCCCAGGATTAATATTACTACCACTCACATCCTAGAAAGTGCTTTTTTTTTGGGAATTTCACAGCAACTTGAAGACGCTTCAATGATACATCAGACAAATTGTTTAGTAATGAATAAAATGGAGTAAACTTAAGGAAACTATTTATAAAACAGTCGTGGGTTTACGTCATCTGTCGTCTAAGAGTCAGGACCGGTTGCGGCAAACAGCAGATACTGCAGCCCTTTGATTGATAAAAAGAAGATAGCTCTCTAAGAAACAAGGAAAGACCAACGCATAACAATCTGGTGAGCTGAAGCAAGCAAGGAAGGTGTACAAAAGGCTGCCTAGGCAGTGTGCGAATGACTATTGGATCAGTTATGTGATGTCCATTCAAATCGCAAGTTGATAAGGGAAACATCAGAAGCATGTATGA